>AWOL01S0004834.1:128871-143084 GCA_000715115.1 Nicotiana otophora | reverse complement strand
AGGGCTTAGGAGCTTTTTTAGGAGTTGGATATTTCGAGAATTACAAAAATATTAGATGAAATAATTAAGAAGAAATTGGTAAAACCAAAAATAATTATTATAAGTTAAGAGGCTGATACATTGAGGAGAGCTTACTTAAAGCATTTGATTGATTTTGACTTATAGATAATTATTTGACTTTATGTACACTTTTTGATATTACAAAAACGTAAATAAGCTAAAAATGCTTTTAAGCTAACCTACCAAGCATCGACCGTTTGGATCGCAACTATTTGTCGCTTGTGGTTATCTTATTTCACCACGAGTTTCAAGTCAGCACAGACTAATATCTCTTAGTTCCTCGTAAACGCCCAGCCTAACAAAAAGATATTCTAACTCTTAAAACAAAACAAGTTAGCTATGGATAATTGAAGTTCCTTCCAGCAAATGCAGCTGGAAAAACCTACAATATGTGACATTTATAAGTTAGATATACCATTAAAATATTTAATTTTACCATATTGAAAGCGACAAAATGGTCATATAATCAGAGATTCATAGTAGTTAATAAAATCTTGACATGATCCTTGAAAGAAAAAGCAATTATATATATTATAAATGTTCAATCAAATGAAACACCTACTCCATTAAGAGCTCAATAAAAGCATAACTATATGTGTGCGGATTTACATTATTATCTATTAGTTCACGTGATATAAGTAGTTTTGCTCAAGCTCCATATGTGATTTCAGAAATTTTATATATATAAAAAATTGATTGTGAACTCAGGATTATTTTATATTAACTTGAATTCGCTGTTAGAACGCATAAACTTCAAAAAATTTATGACCAGAAATATACATCATCCAAAATACAAGACCTTCTTTGATTTTTCATTTTTCTTCCAATATTCCTAAAAGCTCTAAGATGTAATATGACATAGTTAAGCTTCATAGTTGGTCATAACAAGGAATTAAACTACTTTTTTGAATACCTAATCTGCTAGTCGAAACGGATTCGGAACTTTGAATAATTGAAAAAATGACATTGTATAGCCGCTTTCAAAATAATAGTCGAAATATGTATATATATGTGTGTGTGTGTATATATATATATATATATATATATATATATATATATATTTGTATGGTGTCACGATCGAATTTTACCTATAGGTCATGATAGCGCCCAACACTATAGCTAGGCAAGCCAACTAATAAATTAAACATATATCGATAAAATTTAAATCTAAGAAAAATAATAAGACACCAAATTCTACCAATGTGTATGCCAAGACCTGGTGTCACAAGTGTATGAGCATCTAGTAGATTATACAAAATCCAAATACTGTCTGAAATAAAAATAGACAGAATTAAAAATACAAGAAGAGGCATTGATAGCTGCATGACAGCTCAGAAAGGCAGCTCACCACTACGCCCCTGGATAACGAGGATGTGCTATGATAGGTCCTCCACTAGTATCTGTCTCAGATCTTGCACAAAAAGTGCAGCAAGTATAGTATGAATACGTAAACAACGTGTACCCAGTAAGTATCAAGCCTAATTTCGAAGTGGTAGAGACGAGATGACCGACTTTGACACTCACTATGAGTCAATAATAATAATTGAAATAAAACTAGTTGTGTGTATTTCTTGTACAAATATTACACTCTGCACTTCTTGTACAGATTTTGGAGTTGGTCTCACCGGCGTACCGTAGACTTGCTCGGATTTCAGCTATTCAGAGGAGACTTGAGGTATAACTGCACGGCGTTCGCAGTTCTGAAGTCCCCGTCTACTTTACTTTAGCTGTGTGTTTGTTTCTAGACAGCTTTATTTTATTCAGACCTTTGTTTGTATTTATTCAAGAAGCTCGTGCACTTGTGACACTAATTTTGGGATGGTATTTAGACACTGTTATTTGTTTATGGATTATTTCACGATATTTCAAACTTTGTTTCCGCTTTTGTTTCCTTGATTATTAATAATTTAAAGATTGTTTAAAAATTGGTTAATATTATTCTAACGTTGGCTTGTCTAGCAAGTGAAATGTTAGGCGCCATCATGGTCCGAATGTGGGAATTTTGGGTCGTGACAGCTTGATACTTACTGGCTACACGTTGTTTACGTACTCATACTACACTTGCTGTACTTTTTGTGCAAGATCTGAGACAGATACTAGTGGAGGAGCTATCATAGCACATCCTCGTTATCCAGGGGCGTAATGGTGAGATGCCTTTCTGAACCGTCCTGCAGCTACCAGTGCCTCTTCTTGTATTTTTAATGCTGTCTATTTTTATTTCAGACAGTATTTGGATTTTTGTATAATCTACTAGATGCTCATACACTTGTGACACCAGGTCTTGGCACACATATTGGTAGAATTTGATGTCTTATTATTTCCTTTGGATTTAAATTTTATTGATATATGTTTAATTTATTAGTTGTCTTGCCTAGCTATAGTGATGGCCGCCATCATGACCTATAGGTGAAATTGGGTCGTGACAACATAGTATCAGAGCCTCATACGGTGCCATCTGAATGCTGGACTGATAACTGTTGTTGTAAGCAAACACCGCAAGTAGCAAGAATTGATCCCAAGCACCCCCAAAATCTACCACACGCACGGAGCATATCCTCTAATATCTGAATAGTGTGCTCGGACTGCCCGTCCGTCTGAGGGTAAAATTTTGTGCTCAACGCAACCCGAGTACCCAACTCATGTTGTACATCTCTCTAGAACCGTGATGTAAACTGCGTACCTCGATCAGATATAATAGATAGCGGTACGCCATGAAGCCTGACGATCTCACGGATGTAGATTCGAGCTAGCTGCTCGGAAGAATAGATAGTCCTCACAGGAATGAAATGAGCTGACTTGGTCAGCCTGTCCACAATCACCTAAACTGCATCAAACTTCCGCTGAGTCCGTGGGAGACCAACAACGAAGTCCATAGTGATCCGCTCCCATTTCCACTCTGATATAATCATCTGCTGAAGTAGGCCACCTGGCCTCTGGTTCTCATATTTAACTTGCTGGCAATTTAGACACCTAAACTACATCCTCCTGTCTTGGGGGTGAGCGACATGAGGATCCCCAAGATTTCATTGATCGGTGCAAGGATAGACTGGAGCGACATGAGTATCCCCGATTATGAATAATTTTGACCGCGAGCTAAAAGTGATCTTTATAGATGCGCAGTATTAATGCCCTCGTGACAACTCTTTTAGGACAGTAGGTACTTATTCTATAAGCCGAAACTACATAGTTCGAACAGGATTCAATTGAGTCTCCTTCATAACTAATTATACTGTAAAATTAGGGTAAAAGCAAATTTATGTGGCACAAAAAATATAGCCTTAAGTCCAGATTCATATCTTAAGTGTGGAATTCTTAAATTTTTTTAAGTTTCCTTGTTAGAATTTCTAACTTAATTTTAAAGCTTTAATTTCCTGAAGTCGAAGTTTTACTACATTAACTGTGATTTTCTTTTCGCCCAAGTTTTAGTTTGACATGCTGAAAGTTGATACTAGTCAACATAAACTTTTCAGATAATCAATATAAGAAAATTAAATTCTGCCTTTTTCTTCAGAGGAATGGAACAACTTTTAGTTCTTTAGTTTCTACTTTTGACCCAAGGAAGCTTACAAGAAACTGGAAATGAATAAAAATGGGGAATAAAAACTAGACATGTAATGATCGGCCAGTCGTTTTGAGTATTACAGCTCCGTTCCCCTATTTACTGCTTCGTTTGTACTTTATAGCTGTTGTATGACTTATCGGGTTAGTTAGTTCGGGATCGGAGAGAATTTAGAGTGAAATGAGACACTTAGTCTCTTAAATAGAAAGTTTAAGTTGGAAAAGTCGACCGGATGTTGATCTATATGTAAACAACCTCGAATTCAAATTCTGATGATTCCAGTAGCTCTGTATAGTGATTTTGGACTTAGGAGCGTGTCCGGAATATTATTTGGAGGTCCGTAGTGGAATTAGGCTTGAAATGGCAAAAGTTGAATTTTTGAAAAATTTGACCGGGGGTTGACTTTTTGATATCGGGGTCCAAATCCGATTCTGGAAATTTGAATAGCTTTGTTATATCAAATGTGACTTGTGTGCAAACTTTGAGGTCAATCGGACGTGATTTGATAAGTTTCGACGTCTTTTGTAGAATTTAAAATTTTCAAAGTTCATTAGGCTTGAATCCGTGTGTAGTTCGTATTTTTGAAGTTGTTTGAGGTGATTTGAGAGTTCAACTAAGTTCGTATTGGGATATAAGACTTGTTAGTATGTTTGGTTGAGGTCCCGGGGACCTCGGGTTGATTTCGGGTGGTTAATGGACCAAGGTTCGAAGTTGAAGAATTGCCGAAGATTTGTTGGTTCTGGTGTGATCGCACATGCGGAAATTTATATTGATTGTTGCATTTATTGGGAAAATTCTTCTATAGGAATTAATTATAATGAATATATTGGAGGAGCGGGTTGCACGCCGCAACAGACTTATTAAAACTCTATATTGGAGGATCAGGTTGCATGCCGCAACAGATTTATTAAAAGTCCATATTGGAGGATCGGGTTGCACGCCGCAACAGACTTATTTAAAAGTCGACACACACACACACACACACACACACACACACACATATATATATATATATATATATATATATATAAGGGGATCGGATTGCATCCCGCAACAGACTTGATTAAAATAAATATATTGTGAGAGCGGGTTGCACGCTGCAACAGAACTTAATGTGAATATATTGTGAGAGAGGGTTGCATGCTGCAACTGAATTGATGGAAATGATAATTGGTTATGACTGCTGAGTTGGTCTTCAATTATTTATAAACGAGTTACCCGATTTATTTCTATTATTGTTGTTGTTATTAATATTGCGTACAGGAAATGTAAGTGGCCCGCCTTAGCCTCGTCACTACCTCGTCGAGGTTAGGCTCAGCACTTACCAGTACATGGGGTCGGTTGTACTGATACTACACTCTGCACTTCTTGTGCAGACTTTGGAGTTGGTCCCAGCGGCGTACCATAGACTTGCTCGTATTTCAGCTACTCAGAGGAGACTTGAGGTATAACTGCACGACGTTCGCAGTTCTGAAGTCCCCGTCTATTTTACTTTAGCTGTGTGTTTATTTCTAGACAGCTTCATTTTATTCAGACCTTTATTTGTATTATTCTAGAAGCTCGTGCACGTGTGACACGAATTCTGAGATGGTATTTAGACACCGTTGTTTTTATGGATTATTCACTATATATCAAACTTTGCTTCCGCATTTGTTTCTTTGATAAATAATTATTTAAAAATTAGTTAATATTATTCTAACGTTGGCTTGCCTAGCAAGTGAAATGTTAGGCGCCGTCACGATCCGAAAGTAAAAATTTTGGATCGTGATAAATAGTTTTTACCGCAAACTAAAAGTGATCTTTATAGATGCGCAATATTATTGCACTCGTGACAACTCTTTTAGGACAGTAGGTACTTATCCTATAAGGCGAAACTATATAGATCGAACAGGATTCAATTGAAACTATACTGTAAAATTAGGCTAAAAGCAAATTTTGTGGCACAAAAAATATAGCCTTAAGTCCGGTTTCATATCTTAAGTGTAGAATTCTTAAAAAAAATTAAGTTTCCTTACTAGAATTTCTAACTTAATTTTAAAGCTTTTCCTTAAATCAAAGTTTTACTACATTAACTGTGCTTTTCTTTTCGCCCAAGTTTTAGTTTGACATGCAAAAAGTTGATACTAGTCAACATAAACTTTTCAGATAATCAATATAAGAAAATTAAATTCTGCCTTTTTCTTCAGAGGAATGGAACAACTTTTAGTGGGCGTTTGGACATAAGAATTGTAAAATTCAAAAAAAAAGTGAAAAAAAATTTTAAGTGAAAATGGTATTTGAAAATGAGAGTTGTGCTTGGACATGAATATAATTTTGGGTTGTTTTTAAAGTTTTGTGAGTGATATGAGTGAAAATTTATGATCAAACGCTAATTTCAAAAAAAAGTGAAAATATTTCGAAAAACAATGAATAATTTCTTATGTCCAAACGGACTCTTAGTTCTTTAGTTTCTACTTTTGGCCTAAGGAAGCTTATAAGAAACTGGAAATGAATAAAAAGGGGCAATTTGGTTTGCAAAGGGACAGATGCAAGAAAAGCCAGTGACATAAAAAAAATGTCTTTTTTGCTGCCCTCTTTTATTTTCGATTCTGAATTTAGTCATATTTCCTTGGGAATATAGTATTCAAAATCAATTTCGAACTCTATTCTAAGTGGAAAGTTAAATAATCAACCACTCGTTAGTCGTTAGTAAATTTTAGACTAAATGTTTTTTCATAAAAAATAAATCGTTTAATTTTCTTAAAAACAGAAACAGATGATACATCTTATGATTTTGAGTGTAGGACGAAAATTAATTTGAAATATCAGTATTACAATAAGGGATGCATCGCAAATTCATGATGTATTTAACGTATTACTTTCTTTGTTTCAATTTACATCACATTTTAGAATATTAAGGTATAAACATTAATTCACTGGAACTGCTTTTATTAGAGCGCTTTACTACTAATATAGGGTTTTTGCGTGAATTCGAATTTAGTAATGCAAATACCGAATGCGAGAAGAAGAAAAAGATAGCCGATTCATTTTCTTTGTTTGAAAAAGATCACTTAATTTACGACATATAATAAGTTCTTTTCAACCTAGTAATTGTCAACAACACGGTTGAAAGTCGAAAACATAAAGCATGATGTAAGAAGTGTGAACTATAAAAAGTTGAAAGAGCCAATTTGCAGACTGTGTTGTCAACCCTTAAGGGCACATTTGACATTTTATAGTTGGAATTGAATCTAAAAGTGAAACACAAAAAGGTTGAAGACTTTAAAATATATAATTTTATTAAAAGGATTTAAGTTATATACTAGTGTAAAAAGTGATAAATATAATTTAACCGATAGTAACATGCTAAATTGTTAATTACCAATGAATTTAACTTATATACGATGGATGTAAAGAATTTTATACTATCATGTTAGTTTTACCTGTTACAGCAATTGATTTGCCATATTTTCAAGATTATGAATCTCGCTTTTATGGAGGTTACCTATAGATAACCTTTGGATGACTATACTATAAAAACAATTACACTATCGATGTATACAAGTTAAACCCCTTTTTTTAGTTTTTATTTTAACTATGTTGCATATTACTAATGTTTATCGAATAAGCTATATGTAATTATCTTATAAGTGACTTATTATATTACAACATATATATATATATAACACTACTTGAAAATATATAAAAAACCAAAACTTGAAGGATGATTGGTATGGGTGTTTTAGTCAATTAAATCACAATGGGACCAAGTAAGCAAGACTTTTAAGGATATGAAGTCAAGCCAATCAAAGTCAATTAATGAACTCTTTCAAATAAAATAAAAAAGCTTTTTCAAATGAAATACCTTCTCTTTCTTTCAATAATTCCCACTAATTTTAATATAGTATGCTTGCAAATAAAACAAAATGTGATATACGTTATAGTTTTTTACTTAGTTATACCCTCTATAAATACCTCAGCTTAGCTCTTTAATCGTACTTTGCCTTAGTTCGTTTACTTTGATCTCTTCTTCTGAGCTTTCTCTCTCTCTCTCTCTAAAACTTTACACATTTTCTTGGTTTTTCTCTCTCTCTCTAAAACCATGCAAATCGGAGCAACACTTCCGGCTACAAATCTCCATTTTTTTCAGTCAAAAAGAGCCAGTTTCAAACGCAATGGATCCCCATTAAACCCTAGTGTTTTGAATACACAAAGTGTAAAAACAGAGATGACAAGAAAACATCTTTCAAATCTTGAAAAAATCCTACAAAAACAACCTCTAAAAACCCAATCAGTCGATTCAAATGAAGCTATTCAAGAATCGCGTAACGGGTCGAAGGAACAAAGGAGAAGGAATTTATTGGAAGGGTTAAATTTGGCTAGAATTTGGCCTGAACATAAGGTTGCTGAAGAAATGTCACCAAGATATTTAAACAGGCTACAAAAAATGTTATCAAATAATAACATTGAATATTCTCCAAGAAATAGTCTTGGTAGTAGGTGGAAAGAATTTCACGGTAGCAATGATTGGTTAGGCTTAATTGATCCTTTAAATGAGAATTTAAGGCGAGAATTGATTCGATATGGTGAGTTTATTCAAGCAGCTTATCATTGTTTTCATTCAAATCCTTCAACTTCTCAAGGAGAAGGGTTGTTAGGCCCGAGACACGTGGCATTGCCCGATAAGTCATATAAGGTGACCAAGAGTCTGTATGCAACGTCGTCCGTTGGATTGCCACAATGGGTGGACGACATTGCACCAGACCTTGGATGGATGACTCAAAGGTCGAGTTGGATTGGTTATGTCGCGGTTTGTGATGATCGGTCAGAGATTCAACGTATGGGACGGAGGGATATTGTCATAGCTCTACGTGGCACTGCAACTTGTCTCGAATGGGGAGAAAACTTTCGTGACTTGTTGGTTCAAATTCCAGCAGAGACAGAAACAGATTCAGCTGACGGACAAGCTAAAGTGGAATGTGGATTCTTGAGTTTGTTTCAAACAACTGGTGTTAATGTTCCAAGTTTAGCTGAATCAGTAGTTAATGAAGTGCAAAGACTCATTGAACATTACAAAGGTGAGAATTTAAGTATTACTGTAACAGGACATAGTCTTGGAGCAGCCTTGGCTTTGTTAGTTGCAGATGAAATTAGTACATGTGCACCCGATGCACCACCCGTGGCTGTTTTCTCATTCGGGGGTCCTCGAGTGGGCAATCGAAGCTTTGCAGATCGATTAACCTCAAAAAACGTTAAAGTCCTACGTATCGTGAACAATCAAGATTTAATCACTCGAGTTCCAGGGATGTTTGTGAGCGAATCACTCGATAAAAAATTAAGGGAGTCGGGAATTGCGAGTGGTGTGCTAAATGTGCTTGACAAAAGTATGCCATGGGCATATTCACATGTTGGAACAGAACTAAGAGTTGACACAAGAATGTCACCATTTTTAAAGCCTGATGCAGATGTTGCTTGTTGCCATGATTTGGAGGCATATTTGCATTTGGTAGATGGATATTTAGCATCAAATTGTCCTTTTAGAGCCAATGCAAAGAGAAGTTTAGCCAAGTTGTTAAATGAACAAAAGTCTAATATCAAAAGGCTTTATACTAGCAAAGCAAAAGGCTTGAGCCTTAATCTTGAAAGAGAACATAATTTCCATACACCTAGTTGTTTGCCTAGTCCATCTTCTTGATAAGTAAATAAGAAGTACTACTATGTTTTAAATGTAATTGTAACTTTTCTTTTACTATTTATCTATTGCTTGAATGACTTAACAAGTAACTTCAATACTTTTGGTAACTTTTCACTAATTGCATTGATAAAGAAGAAAGAAAGTACTCGATCCGTTTCAATTTATATAACGTAGTTTGGCACGACACGGGATTTAAGGAAAAAAATTAAGATTTTTAAAACTGCAAAAGCTTCTCATTAAGAGTAATTAAAATGAGTAAATTTGTAAGTTTGAAGATAAATTATTTTCAAATATAGGTTATATCATTCTTTTTCGAACAGACTAATAAGAAAGGTATGTCACGTAAATTGAAATGAATACGAGAATGAAGAGATTTTGCATCAATCACAGCTTATAATAACCTGATATGTGTTGTATAGTATGGTTTTTCACGCAATATATATATATATATATATATATGAGTTTGATTTTAATTGTCCCTTTTCTCCTTCTCCCATATCATGATAAAATAAAAATTATATACCAATTTGATTTTGTGTGGAAAAAGAAAAGAATAATAATAGTCAAAAGAGGATAGAAAAAGAAGAGCCAAGTAATGTGGTAGGTAGAACACAAAACACAGGTATACACGAAAACGGTTGACTCCATTTACCTTAATTTGAACACCGCTCGATTTATCTTTGTGCCATTGTTAAAACAAATTCGATCTATAGATTTTTAACTCATAGCTAAATAATTTTAGTCTAAATTATTTTTTGATATGTATGTTTGCAATTAAGTGTCAAAATTAAGTGTATAACTTACTTATTCATAGTCCACATATACACAGCAAATGTTTTTTCTCACATAATGTGTATTGAATTTTAAGGTATATTTACCATTTTTTTCTCAACCGTTTAGGGTGACATCTTTTATATCAAGAGCGTCAACTCTCTCTATATATATATATTCTTTATGACTATGTGTTCGGGCACAGGTTGCGCACCTCAATTATTCTATTCGGTATCTGTTACCTTTCACCAGTATAAGTATCATGTAATTTTGCCCGTCAAAATTTAAACTGATAAGAAAAAGTTATCGTATATAAGAAATTATGCGAATTCAATATTTATTTTTAAGCAATATAAATAGTATTACACTCACTACTTCTTTGGTATACCCATTCGTTATCTAAAACTCACTAGCCCTACTAATTCGAATTCATATTGCATAAGGCTTATTAAAAAGGAAAATGCTTATTACAAGAAGTTTGTCTATCGACCCTAAACCTCCGGGCTATGGGTAATAATGAAAGGATCCTATCTATTCACTACAATCGTGGCATGCCACTCACTATTTGCATATATATATATCTCATATGATTGACAAGTAATCTCCCAACTAACTCTACATCCATTGGCTCAGGTGCGGATGTAGTCCTTGATCTCGTCCAAATCACACCTCAAAACAAGGATATGAAACGGTCGAGTGCAATAATAGTAACTCAATAAAAAGTCGAGATCGAATTCACAGGAAGTTTATATGGGAGTTAGGAGTATATATCCTAGGACGTGAGTTTGAACTATCTTAATTTACACTTCCACAAATTGGTTTTTGTTTCTATTTTTATTTTTAAAACTAAGATTGCAAAGTTAAGAAATAAAACTGAGATAATTATTTTTGTTATTTTTTTCAAGTTTGTAAAAAGCCTAGGGCTATGACCATCGCCTAGGTGTTTGACTAATGGGATATAAACCTTAATGCTTTTTTTGTTGATCGGGGTGTATTATAGCTATCAACTCTTAATTACCCACTCAGTACCTTTCGGTCAGAGAGTGGTTTTTCCCAATTTGATTTTCCCAAGACTAAATGGGTATTGCACAAAACGATTGACAAAAGCTCAAGTCGGGTTATTACTATCTCTAGGTTGAACCTTTTAATTGGGTTAATCAATCTCTCGATTGACCCAATTTCTTGTTAGCCAAGTTTTCCTAGACTAAGTCTCTATTTCTCAAGTAGAGACCAAGACAAATAGGCATGAACTAATATTTGTAGTCATTAATTTCACAAATTAAAGCATGAACAAGGCTAAATAATAAACACTCAATCATAAACAAGCACTAAATTAGATGCCCATAAGGTTTACACACTAGGGTTGGGTCACAACCCTAGTAAAAATCTAACTACTCATGCTTGAAATTGAAGAAATATAAGAATAAATGCTAATTAAACTCAATTGTAAAGTCAAAAATGATAAAATCTATGTTAACATATCCCAAAATATAGAGAACTACTAAAAGAAGCAAAGAAAAATGGCTACAGGACTTGCTGATGTCAAATGTTAACCTAATTTTATAAAACTCGTCTATTTATACAAAGCTGATAATTTCGGACAAAAATGCCCTTCGGGAGATTCTGCGGCCGCACAATTTCATGTGCGATCCGCAGAAGTATTCATCTTGTAGGAGCTGAGATTTTGCGACCGCATAATTCTCCACTGCGGGCGCGAGGCATTGTTTTTGCGATCCGCAGATTTATCACTACGGCCGCAACCTGGTCTTCTGCGGTTCGCATCTTTATTTTGCGGCCGCACAATTCTTGTGTTGTCCGCAATCTTGAGAGACTTGGACTTTGAAAATTTGCACACCCTCTGAAGTTTATCTCCAGTAATTCATTTGCGGCCGCACAATTCATGTGCGGTCCGCAGTTTGCTAGGAAACCTATTAGGGTGTTCCTCATTATTTTCGGTCGTAGATAGAATTTTGCGGTTCGCACTTTGCAAGCTCCTGTGCCTTTTATTGCCTTGTATTTTTATTACTCCTTGTTGAGTCGGATTTCATATCGGGAGTCCAACTTCTAATATTTTCTGCATTTTTTGCACATTTTATCAGTTTCGGGAACACAATTAAATGCTTTTAGACTAAAACAAAAGTTAAAAGGCGCTAATAAGCAGTCACAATTCCCACTTATTAACTCCCCCCAAACTTAATTTTTTGCTTGTCCTCAAGCAAATAAAATAGTTTCCACCTCTATAAGTTAAAGACCATTCCAGCCAATCAAGNAAAATCCCCACTTATCAACTCCCCCAAACTTAAGTTTTTGCTTGTCCTCAAGCAAATAAAATAGTTCCCACCTACACAAATTAAAGGCCATTCCAGCCAATCAAAAGTGAGCTATTCACACATCAATTGGGACCAACAATTACCCACACTACTTATGTATTATCAACAAGGCGACCAGTTAAACTTTTATGCATATATAGTTCTAATGTGACACTTGAGCATCAAGAGTTGACTTTATTCATCAAGGAAGCTCACACTTTCATGTAGGTCATTGTAGATCCCAAACTCCTTCTCCTCTACTCTCTATTTGCCTAGCTCACTTAAGAATTTTAGCTTTCAATCCAAAGATTTGTGAAAGGTTCACTCATCTCTCTCAAGAGAATGTCGCAAGTACGGCTTCAAGTACCATAGGCTTTCCCCTCATGTAGATCGCCACTAATATAAGCTCACTCGGCTGGAAATCACATGGCTTTTTCGGAATGTAATGAAGGTTTTTGGACCAAGGTTGGATATACTATGGTTAAGTGGGTTCATCTTTCCTTAAGCATTCCATTTTTTTATTCTCGGCTCATACTTTGCCAATTTCTTGAAGCATTTTCTTTTCTTTGGGGAACTAGAGAGACTTAACATCACTCTTTCTTGATCATGACATTCATTTTCTCCCTCTTTGATTTCTCCGTGATTTGTATCATTAATTGTTTTTTGAATCCCTTCAACTTTTCCCCTTATTCACTTTCTTTTTGTATTTTTCTTTTTGTTCTTTCCTTTTCTTGCCTTTCCTTCTCATCATTTCTTTTCTCTTTTTGTGCCTTGATACCTCTTTTAAGTTCATCTTCTCTTGACCAAACTTATATTTTTAGTCAATTGTTTCACAAGAGTATTAAGGAAATCTTGGGTGCCAAGAGAGGGTCACGACAAAACGGGTAAAAGCTTGTAATATGGTTATCAAATGAAAAAGGCTCGAGGCTCAAATGAGTTGTCTAAGGATAACAACATTGGTAGGTAATGGAAAAATTTAAGCGGGTCAAGGAAAGCCTATAATTACTTCTCAAGCCAAGCAAAACTTAAAATTTTGACTTGAAACACATTCAGGGCAAGTTTTAGACCATTCGCACGGGTTCTTGGACTAGCAACAAAAACACCTCACCCCTCACGCAACTGGATTATTAAAGAGGATAGAGTCAAGGGCCCACAACAACCATACTCAAGATTGAAAATCACTATGGCTCGATTAAACCACTCGATGATTACCTAAGCCAACACAAGAGTCAAAAAGTCACTAACTAGAGCTATTTCTTTCCAAAAACCTTATTTTTAACCATAAGCACGTAGTTAAGTGTGTTGGTTCCAAGTGAAGCATGTTTGACTCTTCGAGCATGACTTAATTAGGTCTTTTTATTCATTACTACTACTATTATTACCTAAACACCAAAAACGAACTCAATCCCTTAAGAAGGTTGTCACGCCATCCATCGTTGGGAAGAGTCACCCGGTTCACACAAAAACTACCTATGGAAAGAACCGTGGCATTAAGAAATTCAAAGTCTTATTATCCACTAAAACATAAAAAGAAGCTACTAAATCGAAAAGAGACTACTAAATAGAAAAGAAGCTACTAATTCAAAAGGACGTTACTAAATAGATAAGAAGCTACTAAATTAAACACTAACTAGTAAGAGAACAAAACATAAAGAAGCTACAAATAAAAACTATTGAAAGCAATACAAATATACACAATGAGAGAAGATATATACATAATGAGGGTAGGGAAGAGAGAATATATACAGAATAAGGAAAAAGGACGAAAATATTGTCAGTTATTACAAACCAATTATCTCAAAATCATCAAATCATATCAAATAAACTCCAACCCCCCCCC
>AWOL01S0004834.1:114377-128802 GCA_000715115.1 Nicotiana otophora | reverse complement strand
GAATAAAAATAAGTATTGTCCCCAATGCTTAACAAAATAAGAGTAAAGGAAGGGTAAGAGTGAAGAAAACTCCCTATGGCTCCCTGGCCATCTCTGTGTCCACAGCATCACCACCACCATCAGTCTCCTGCAACTGGATCTCATCGTCCTCTACTCTAGGAGTGACTAGGTTGGTGAACATATGACGCACTGCCTCAGCAGTGTCAGTAGTAGAGTCTGGCTCCTCAGATTGGCCAGCTGGTGATGTAGGTGCTATGGTATCTGGGCCTGGATGGTGTGGGTCAATCAGCATATCAAATGGAATATCTCTGGTTGCCGCAAGCTTGGTAACATATCTCCGGAGCTTGTCCACTGACTTCTTGGAGGCCTGGGTCTTTCTCATTTTCTTAACTTCTTTGCCCATCTCTTCGATCACTTACCCATGTTGTACCAATGTAGCCATAATAGTGTTCTGGTTGTCCAGGAGCTTCTTCAATGTTTCTTCCACTGTCGGGGGCATCTGAGGTATCGGGATGGAGGTTTGTGCTGCAACAGTAATGGATATGTCAGACAGCTTTGCAGTGGCTGTCTACATATAGTTATTGAGGCTCGCCAATGGTTTGGAGACTCGCAGTGTAGAGAGTGGAGCAGTAGGCATCGGCACCGGCTTCAAAGATGAGGTGGAACCTGTGACAGGGACTGTTATAGGCACTGAGGCTGGAGGTGGAGGCATAGCTGCTGCACTAGCTGAAGGCTCGACTGAAGTGGATGGCATGTCAATTTCCTCTGCAGCTACTAGCGATGGCTCATCAGACTGGCATGTGGTAGTAGTCGGCTGACCCTTTTTCTTAAGGTTGTGTACATCCATCAATGAGTACCATAAAAAGGGCTTATTCGCCCGCACCTTCATATCAAAATCTCTTGGCTCCACCCTCGCATCCGTAAGATACTCAATAATGGTGTTGGGATACGGATAGGATGTGTCAGCCTACCTGGTGACCACAGAGATGTTGGCCGACATCACGGCACCCACATTGATCGGGTACCCGGCCATAATGGAGGTGACTAGAACTGCCCGCGGGATTGGAAGATTTGTCTCATTCAGACATGGGTCTAGTCGGCTGCATACAAAGGTCTGCCACCCCTTTGCCTCAAAGCTCAAAGTGTTTCTGTGAATAGCCACCCCTATTGTGATCCATGGTGATGGTGCCCCAGAAGCTGCTATAATTTCAGCTAGCCACAGGCAAGATGCATCCCCAAGTGCCAACTTCTCCAAATACTCTGTGGGCTCGACATCATCAAATCTCAAGTAGGTGTTCAATGTATGCTGGTCAAAACGCACCTTGAGGTTGTAACGACCCGGCCGGTCATTTTGTGTATTATAACCTTGTTTCTCCATTTACTGCTCAATTTATGCTTTATAGTTATTTTATGACTTACCGAGTTAGTTGGTTCGGGTCCAGAAGGATTTTGGAGTGAAATGAGACACTTAGTCTCTTAATTGAAAACTTAAGTTGAAAAAGTTGACCGGATATTGACTTATGTCTAAATGATCTTGGAATTTATTTTTGATGATTCCAATAGCTCAGTATCATGATTTTGGACTTAGGAGCGTGTCCAGAAAATTATTTGGAGGTCCATAGTGGAATTAGGCTTGAAATGGCGAAAGTCAAATTTTTGGGAAGTTTGACCGGGGGGTGACTTTTTGATATCAAGGTCGGAATCCGATTCTAAAAACTAGAATACCTCCATTATGTCATTTATTACTTGTGTGCAAAATTTGAGGTCAATCGAACGTGATTTGTTAGGTTTCGGTGTTGTTTGTAGAAATTTGAAATTTCATTGGGGTATGATTCGTAGTTTTAGCGTTGTTTGAGGTAATTTGAGGGTTCGACTAAGTTCGTATGATGTTATGGGACTTGACGGTCTGCTTGGTTGAGATCCGGGGGCCTAGGGTGAGTTTCGAATGGTTAACGGATAAATTTTGGACTTGGCATTCCAGCTGAAGAATGCTAGTTTTCTGTCACTGGTTTCCTTCTACGCGATCGCATGAGAATGTCCGCGTTCGCATAGAGTAAGTGGAGAAGAAGTAGAGGTCACATGTTTTATGCGTCGCGATCGCGTGGACGAGTTCGCAATCACGTAGGCCTGTGAGAGTGAGCTTCGCGGTCGCGTGGAAAAGTCCGCGATCGCGTAGGGTTAAATCTGGGCAATGGAAATTTGTGCTTCGCGATCGCGTGTGGTTGTCCGCGATCGCGTAGAGAAAATGACTGGGTAGAGAGTTTAAGTTCTGAAAATGGGACTTCGTCCCAATTTCCATTGTTACCGATTTGGAGCTCGGAGAGAGAGAATTTTCGGGAGATTTTCAAGAAAATAACGGGGTAAGTGTTCCTAACTCAATATTTGTTAAATTACCCGAATACATGGTTGTTTTTGACATTTAATTAGTGAATTAAGTTGGAAGATTTAGAAAACCCTCTTGGTTTAAATTGAAGATTTGAGGGTCGAGTTGAGGTCGGATTTTGGTAAAATTGATATGATTAGACTCGTGGTTGAATGGGCTTTCGGATTTTATAACTTTTGCCGGGTTCCGATACGTGGGCCCCATGGGCAATTTTTGAGCTAAATTTTAGATTTTGTTAGAAAATTAGTATTTTCTTATGAAATTAATTCCAATAAATTTTATTGACTGAATCGAATTATTTGTAGCTAGATTCGAGGCTTTTGGAGGCCAATTCACGAGGAAAAGACATTGCAGAATAAAGAATTACACGGCTTGAGGTAAGTAACAGTTCTAAATTTGGTCCTGAGGGTATGAAACCCCGAAATATGTATTATGTGATTGGTTTTGAAGTGACGCACATGCTAGGTGACGGGCGTGTGGGCGTGCACCGTAGAAATTATGACTTGGGCAATTCCATGGAACTGTGTAATTGAAAAAATCTATTGATATCCGTACATTTTTCCCGTATTAGAGAAATTGATCTATGAATCAAGTTTAAAATTATATGTTTACACTGTTGGGACCCACAGAGGTCGTGTACTTGTGAAATTATTTGCTAAGTTGTTATTTTGCACTTAGTCACAGTTCTATTCGCACATTTTTACCTCAGTTTCTCTTATTCATTATTGACGCATCATGTCATTGTTGTTGGGCTGCTTATCATGATTTCTGAGAGCCCGAGAGACTGGAGAGGTTGATGACTGAGTGAGGCCGAGGGCCTGATTGTGAGGATATTTATGGATCGAGCAGCACGCCGCAACATGTTTCAATTAATTTATGCCATGATTGGCTTGATATAGCGCTTGGGATGAAGGAGCCCCTCCGGAGTTTGTATACAACCCCAGTGAGCACTGGTACCTACTGAGTGTGAGTGCCGAGTACCAAGTGATGAGTGACTGTGAGGAATGAGCGACTGTGAGGAAAGAGTGACTGTGAGGAAAGAATGACTGTGAGGTTGGAGTGAATGGGAGGACTGAGTGATTGTTACTCTGAGAGGATGCATTGATTTCATTATTTGGCTGTCATATATCATTATTTTGGAAATTTTGGAAAAATATTATTTTCTGCTTCAGTCAAACTTGATATGAAATTTCAATGAAATCTTAAATGTTGAACTTGAGAGCATGCCTACCCTTTTATATTGGAAAGTACTGTATTTGGACTTAGTTGAGAAGCTCGTCACTACTTTCAGTTCTTTATTTATTATTGTTACTTATTGAGTTAGTTGTACTCATACTATACCCTGCACTTCGTGTGCAGATCCAGGTGATCCCAGATACAGTGGGTGTTGATTCTTTCGCACAGTTGATTTTTCGGAGATTCAGAGGTCGTTGCCATATTTCGCAGACCTTGTCTCTCCTTCCCTATCCTTTTGTTTATTGTGTTTGGTCTCAGATTATTATAGACCACATTTTCCAGACTTGTAATGTATAGATGCTCATGTACTCAATGACACCGGGTTTTGGGAGTGTCTTTATTTCAAATGTTTGTGGGATTTACTCTTAAACTTAATTATTATATTTTTAGTATTTAAAAGAAATTGTGGGTTATTGGTATTGTCGGCTTGCCTACTATTGAGATAGGCGCCATCACGACAGATTAGGATTTTGGGTCGTGACAGAGGTTCCTCATTTTAGTTACATTTGTCCCTTTCTTAATATGCGCCACATTGGCGTAGAACTCCCGGACAAGGTATTCCTTTGCATCCAAGACGCTCTGGGTTAACCACATCTATCTTTTGCGCTCTCGGAACTACTTCAAGACTGTAGGGTTGTACTTTTCTAGATCTTTAAATTGGATCTGTCACTCAAGAGTGAGCGACCTCACCGTACACCACCCACGGAAGCTAGAGAAGGCAGCCAAACTGACGAACATGTCCTCTCACACCTGTGATGACCCAAAATATCATCTTTAAATTTAATAAGTAATTATGTATTCTAAGACCTCGAAAAGCACCATTTATCATTCCTCAAATTGTGTGCGCAGTCCGTACAATTTTCCGGAAAGTTTTATGTGAAAAATAGATTAAAATGTGAATTAGAGCTTTAAAACTCAACTAAGTTAACTTTGGTCAACATTTTGAGCAAACGGACCCGGATCAGTGTTCTGATAATTTTGGTAGGTCTGTATCATGATTTGGGACTTGGTCGTATACCCGTAATCGAATTTCGAGGTTCCTAGCTCGAGATATGGAATTTTGATGAAAAATTAAAAGCGTGAAAGCTTAATGATTTCTAAGAAATTTCTGATGTTGGATTTATTGACATCGAGTCCGTATTTTGGTTCTGAAGCCTGGTATAGGTCCACTATAATATTTATGACTTGTCTGCCAAATTTGGTGAGAATCAGAGCTGATTTGACGTGAATCGGACGTCCGGTTGTAAAAATATAAGTTTTAAAATTTTCTTGAAAACTTCCTTTGATTTGGTGTCTGGCTCGTAGTTCTAGGTGTTATTTTGGCGATTTGATCACGCGAGCAAGTTTGCATGATGTTTTAGGACTTGTGTGCATGTTTGGTTTGGAGCCCCAAGGAATCGGGTGAGTTTCGGATAGGCTACGGGATGTTTTGGACTTTGAAAATCTGGTATTTTACTGCAACGGGTGTTCTGGCATGTCCTTCTTCGCATTCGCGAAGGTACTCTCGTGAACGCGAAGAGTAAATTGGGCAGCTGAAGTTTTCTTCTTCGTGAACACGAAGGCTTGGTCGCAAACGCGAAGCGATGGGGAAATTACCCTTCGCGAACGCGACCAGCTCCTCGCGAACGCGTAGTGTTAGGCACATCTGGGAGCAGGTTGATCATCCATTCATCGCGAACGCGAGCAATGATCGCGAACGCGAAGGCCAGGGGGGAAAGCCTTTGTGAACGCGAAGGAGGACTCACGAACGCGAAAGCGACGGGCTGCTACTCATCGCGAACGCGACAAGCCCTTCGCGAACGCGAAGAAGCCCTGACCCCTGTGACTTAAAACAGAACCAAAACGGGATTTTTCCCATTTTTCACAAACCCTCAATTATAACTCGGCTTAGGGGCGATTTCAAAGGAGTTTTTCACGATTTCGAACTGGGTAAGTGTCCTTTATTATATAGTGATTGTATTTCATAAATCTAAGCCTATATTCATCATTTATTTCGGATTTAGATAGAAGAAATTGGAATTTTTGTAAAACTTTCCAAAACCGAAAAAATAAGATTTGAAGGTCCATTTAATATCGAAATTGGACAAATTTTGTATGGTTGAACTCGTATCGGAACGGATGTTCGGATTTAGCGAGTTTTTTCGGGATTTGAAATGTGGATCCCACTGCTGAATATTTTAATAAATTTCGGATTTTTATCCAGAAAATTTGTAAATTCATAAGGAATTAATTCCTATGATTAGTATTGAATTTCTTGTGAATAGATTTGAAGCTTTGGGAGGCAAATTCAAAAGGAAAAGCTGTGGTTGAATAGTTGATTTGGAATTTGCAAAGCGAGGTAAGTGTCGGGGTTAACCTTGACTTGAGAGAATAGAAACCTTAACTTATTTGTTATGTGAAATGCAAGTGAATGAAGTATAGGCGAGGTGACGAGTGTCTATACGTCGTCAAATTGATTGTTTGCCTATTTACTTAAAAAATCATAAATTATTTTAAATCATGAATTAATTATTATAATAATTATTTCTCTCATATTCTTTGTCAAACATTAATCCTTGAATTCTTGCATTAATTGTTTCATGCTATTTGAATTATGTGTCTTAATTGTTATTTGACATTTAACATATTAAATATTAAACTGCCTATTTTCTCCCTGATTTTCGTAATAATTTCCTATTTGTCATTGTTTGTTTCATAATTACTGTATGCTTGTTGTCTTATAGTTTTATATTAATTATTGCAATTACGGGAAAAATTTCTTCTATAAGAATTGGTAAATGAATATGTTGGAGGAGCGGGTTGCACGCCGCAACAGAATTGATTGAAATGGATATATATTGGAGGATCAGGTTGCACGCCGCAACAGACTTATTAAAAAGTCCATATTGGAGGATCGGGTTGCACGCCGCAACAGACTTATTAAAAAGTCAATATTGAGGGATCGGATTTTACGCCGCAACAGACTTATTTAAAAGTCTATATATATACTTGATTGAAATAAATACATGACAGACTTGATTAAAAGGAATATATTGGGAGAGCGGGTTGCACGCTGCAATAGAATTGAATGTGAATATAATATGAGAGCGGGTTGCACGCTATAACAGAATTGGTTGAAATAATAATGGATTATGACTGCTGAGTTTGCTTCAATTATTATAAATGAGTTACCTGATTTATTTCTATTATTTGTTGTTGTTATTAATATTGCGTACAGGTTAATGTAAGTGAACTGCCTTAGCCTCGTCACTACTTCGTCGAGGTTAGGCTCAGCACTTACCAGTACATGGGGTCGGTTGCACTGATACTACACTCTGCACTTCTTGTGCAGATTTTGGAGTTGGTCCCAGTGGCGTACCATAGACTTGCTCGGATTTCAGCTACTAGAGGAAACTTGAGGTATAACTGCATGGCGTCCGCAGTTCTGAAGTTCCCATCTATTTTACTTTAGTTGTGTGTTTATTTCCAGACAACTATATTTTATTCAAACCTTTATTTGTATTTATTCTAGAAGCTCGTGCACTTGTGACACCAATTCAGAGATGGTATTAAGACACCATCGTTTTTATGGATTATTTCACCATATTCAAACTTTGCTTCCGTATTTTTTTCTTGATTATTAATAATTTAAAGATTGTTTAAATATTGGTTAATATTATTCTAACGTTAGCTTGCCAAGCAAGTGAAATGTTATGCGACATCACTATCCGAAGGTGGAAATTTCGGGTCGTGACAGTGGGTATCAGAGCACTAGGTTACATAGGTCTCACGAGTCACGAGCAAGCTTAGTATAGTCTGAAGGATCGGTACGGAGACGTCTGTACTTATCTCTCAGAGGCTATGAAGTTTAGGAATAATATCACTTCTTTCTTATTCTGTCGTGCGCTTTTATTCTATCATCGATGATTGAACCATTCTACTCTTATTCTCTCGCAGATGGTGAGAACACGTAATACCTCTACCGATGGACAGGGACCAGAACCCTCGGTGGCAACTATGGCCAGGGGTAGAGGTCGAGGCCGAGGCTGAGGTCGTGCTAGAGACCGAGGCAGAGGCCGAGGTAGAGCTCAGTCCAAAGCTCGAGCAGCTACACCTGTTGTAGAACCTCAGGTGGACCTTCAGGAGAAGGTTCCAATTCAGAATGTACCAGTTGGACCAGTTCAGGTCCCGGAAGGATTCATAGCCACTCCAGTACTTTAGGACGCTCTAGTTCATTTGGTAAGTCTTATGGAGGGCGTGGCCCAGAATAGTACATTTCCAGTGGCACCAGACGTCTTACATGCTGAGGGAGGAGCACAAACTCCCACTACTCCCGTTCCGGAGCAGATGGCTCCCCAGAATCAGGCTCCAGTAGCCCCTCCAGTTGGGGTAGTTCAGCCAGTTATTGCGGCACAGATCGGTGATAGGCCCGCCATGTCCTTTGAGGACTTATTGAGACTAGATAAGTTTACTAAGCTCTTTCCAGTTCACTTCAGTGATACACCTTCTGAGGACCCACAGGATTATCTTGAACGCTGCCACGAGGTACTGCGGAACATGGGTATAGTTGAGACAAATGGGGTTGATTTTGTTGTATTTCAGATGACGGGTTTCGCCAAGAGGTGGTGGAGAGATTATACATTGACCCGACCAGTTGGATCACCTGCACTTACCTGGGAGAAGTTCTCTTAGGTATTTCTGGAGAAGTTCCTCCCTATCACACAGAGAGGAATTACGCAAGTAATTTGAGCATCTACGGCAGGGTAGTATGAATGTTACTCAATATGAGTCCCGTTTTGTGGATTTGGCCCGTCATGATCTCATTTTACTACCTATGGAGTGAGAAAGAGTGAGGAGGTTTATTGAGGGACTCACTCACCCTATCAGACTTTAGATGGCCAAGGAAACCGAAAGTGAGATTTCTTTTCAGGCGGCTGCTAATGTCGCCAGAAGGATCGAGATGGTTCTTGCACAGGAGAGAGGGCAGAGGTCTGATAAAAGGCCTCGTTAGTTCGGTGGCTTCAGTGGTGCCTCTTCTGGAGGCAGGGGTAATTTTGGTAGGGTTCATCCTCCCAGACCGTTTCATTCAGCACTTTATGCATCTCCCGGTGCTTCAGGGAGTCACGGTCCTATTATGCCTTATGCTGGGTAGCCAGTATTCAGTGCACATTCAGCTCCTATCAGTGCACCACCACTCCAGAATTACTACAGTAGTTATCCGGCCTATTTGGGTCAGCTTCAGCTTCAGCAGCCATGGCATCAGGATGGGTGTTATGAGTGTGGGAACATTGGTCACATCAGGAGGTATATTGCCCTAGATTGGCGAGTAACAGATCTCGGCAGGATTCTCGTGCCATCATACCGGCACCGGTTGCTTCACCGCCTGCTCAGCCAGCTAGAGGTAGGGGTCAGGCAGCTAGAGGTGGAGGTCAGGACATTAGAGTGGAGGTCAGACCGTTAGAGGTGGAGGCCAGCCAGTTAGAGGTCATCCCAGAGATGTAGTTTAGAGTGATGGGGCCCAACCCCGATTTTATGCTTTTCCAACTAGGCCTAAGGCCGAGTCATCTGATGCTGTGATCACAGGTATTATTCCAGTTTTCCATAGAGATGTTTTGGTTCTATTTGATCTAGGATCTACTTATTCATATGTGTCCTCCTATTTTGCTTCATATTTGGTTGTGCCTTGTGATTCTCTGAGTGCTTCTGTGTGTGTATCTGCACCGGTGGGAGACTCTGTTGTAGTTGATCTTGTCTATTGTTCGTGTGTGGTTACTATTGGTAATCTTAAGACTAGTGTGGATTTTCTACTTCTTGATATGGTAGATTTTGATGTCATCTTGGATATGGATTGGATGTCTCCTTATCATGCTATATTGGACTGTCATGCCAAGACAGTAACCCTAGCTATGTCGGGGTTACCTCGGTTAGAGTGGAAAGGAACTCCTGGCCATTCTTCCAACAGGGTTATTTCTTATATGAAAGCTCGGTGTATGGTAGAGAAAAGGTGTCTAGCCTATTTGGCTTATATTCTCGATCCTAGTGTGGATGTCCCTTCTATGGACTTAGTACCAGTTGTTCGTGAATTTTTAGAAGTATTTCCTGCAGATTTGTCGGGGATGCCACCCAACAGAGATATTGACTTCTGTATTGATTTGGCTCCGGGCTCCGGGCAGAAACCTGCTTCTGGTTTCCTTCTTCGCGTTCGCGAGGGGAGTCTCGTGTTCGCGAAGAGCAAATTGGGGCTGTCACATTTTCTGCTTCACATTCGCGAATAGAAAGAGACTGGCCAGGAAAAATTAGCCTTCGCGTTCGCGGAGGGCATCTCGCATTTGCGAAGGCCAAGTCAGGCATGCTTCGCGTTCGCGAAAAGTAAAATTTAGGCAGTAGGAATTTGTGCTTCGCGAACACGAGGAACTGACCACATTCGCGAAGGCTTGAGGTTCAAAGCTTCGCCTTCACGATAGAAGCCTCGCGTTCGCGAAGGGAAAGAGACTGGCCAGGAAAAATTAGCCTTCGCGTTCGCGAAGGCCAAGCCAGGCAAACTTCGGAATTGGATAATATTTGAAGGTCCATCTGACATTGGAATTGGATAATATTTGTATAGTTGGACTCGTCTTGGAATGGGTGTTCGGATTTCGTAAGTTTTTTCGAGATTTAAGACGCGGGTCCCACTGCCGAATATTTTAATGAATTTTGGATTTTTATTCGAAA
Source organism: Nicotiana otophora (assembly GCA_000715115.1). Lineage (NCBI taxonomy): Eukaryota > Viridiplantae > Streptophyta > Magnoliopsida > Solanales > Solanaceae > Nicotiana > Nicotiana otophora. The sequence continues at coordinate 118,493 of AWOL01S0004834.1, read as the reverse complement.
AATTAGTAAATTCATATGGAATTAATTCCTATTATTCGTATTGAATATATCGAATTATTTGTGAATAGATTTGAAGCTTTTGGAGACAAATTTAAACGGAAATGTTGTGGTTGAATAATTGATTGAAATTTGCAAAGCGGGGTAAGTGCCATGGTTAACCTTGACTTGAGGGAATAGAACCCTTAAATTATTTGTTATGTGAATTGTATGTGAATGACGTATAGGCGAGGTGACGAGTGTCTATACGTCGTCAAACTAATTGGTTGCCTGCTTACTTGAAAAATATTATAAATTATTTTAAATCATAAATAAATTATTATGATAATTATTTCTCTCCTATTCTTTGTCAAATATTAATTCTTGAATTTCTGCATTAATTGTTACATGTTATTTGAATTATGTGTTTTAATTGTTATTTGATATTTGGCATATTAAATATTAAACTGCCTATTTTCTCCCTGATTTCCATAATAATTCGCTATTTGTCATTGTTTATTTCATGATTAAATCATAATTATTGTATCCTTGTTGTCTTATAATTGTATATTAATTGTTACATTTATTGGGAAAATTTCTTCTATAAGAATGGGTAAATGAATATGTTGGAGGATCGGGTTGCATGCCGCAACAGGATTGATTATAATAAATATATTGGAGGATCGGGTTGCATGCCGCAACAGACTTTTTAAAAGTCTATATTGGAGGATCGGGTTGCACGCCGCAACAGACTTATTAAAAGTTCATATTGGAGGATCAGGTTGCACGCCGCAACAGACTTTTTTAAAAGTCGACATACATATTTATATATTAGGGGATCGGGTTGCACGCCGCAACAGACTTAATTAAAATGAATATATTATAAGAGCGGGTTGCACGCTGCAACATAATCGAATGTGAATATATTGTGGGAGCGGGTTGCACGCTGCAACAGAATTGAATGTGAATATATTGTGAGAGGGGGTTGCACGCTGCAATAGAATTGATGAAAAATGATAATTGGTTCTGACTGATGAGTTGGCTTCAATTACTATAAATGAGTTACCTGATTTATTTCAATTATTGTTGTTGTTACTAATATTGCATAAATGCAATGTAAGTGACCCGCCTTAGCCTCGTCATTATTTCGTCGAGGTTAGGCTCAGCACTTACCAGTACATGGGGTCGGTTGTACTGATACTACATTCTGCACTTCTTGTGCAGATTTTGGAGTTGGTCCCAGCGGCGTACCGTAGACTTGCTCAGATTTCAGGTACCAGAGGAGACTTGAGGTATAACTGCATGGCGTCCGCAGTTCTAGAGTCCCCATCTATTTTACTTTAGTTGTGTGTTTATTTCCAGACAGCTTTATTTTATTCAGACCTTATTTGTATTTATTCTAGAAGCTCTGTACTTGTGACACCAATTCTGGGATGGTATTTAGGCACTGTCGTTCTTATGGATTATTTCACCATATTTCAAACTTTGCTCCCGCATTTGTTTCTTGATTATTAATAATTTAAAGATTGTTTATAAATTGGTTAATATTATTCTAACGTTGGCTTGCCTAGCAAGTGAAATGTTAGGCGCCATCACGATCTGAAGGTAAGAATTTCGGGTCGTGACAGTTGGTATCAGGGCACTAGGTTACATAGGTCTCACGAGCCACGAGCAAGCTTAATAGAGTCTGAAGGATCGGTACGGAGACGTCTGTACTTATCTCTCAGAGGCTATGAAGTTTACGAACAATATCACTTCTTTCTTATTCTGTCGTGCGATTTTATTCTATCATCGATGATTGAGTCATTCTACTCTTATTCTCTCGCAGATGGAGAGAACACGTAACACATCTACCGATGGACAGAGACCAGAACACCCGGTAGAAATTATGGCCAGGGGTAGGGGTCAAGGTCGAGGTCGTGCTAGAGGCCGAGGTAGAGCTTAGTCCAGAGCTCGAGAAGCTGCACTTATTGAAGAACCTCATGTAGACTTTTAGGGGGAGGTTCCAGTTCAGAATGTACCAGCTGGACCAGTTCAGGTCCCAGAAGGATTCATAGCTACTCTAGTACTTCAGGACGCTCTAGTCCGTTTGGTAAGCCTTATGGAAGGTGTGGCCCAGATTGGTACATTTCCAGTGGCACCAACCGTCTCACATGCTGGGGGAGGAGCATAAACACCCACTACTCCTGCTCCGGAGTAGATGGCTCCCTAGAATCAGGCTCCAGCAGCCCTGCCAATTAGGGTAGTTTATCCAGTTGTTGCGGCACAGACCGGTGATAGGCCCGCCATATATTTTGAGGCCTTATTAAGACTGGATAGGTTTACTAAGCTCTTTCCAGTCCACTTCAGTGGTACACCATCTAAGGACCCATACTATTATCTTAAACGTTGTCATGAGGTGTTGCGGAACACGGGTATAGTTGAGACCAATGGGGTTGATTTTGCTGTATTTCAGATGACGGGTTCTGCCAAGAGGTGGTGGAGAGATTACACATTGACCCGACTAGTCGGATCGCCTGCACTTATATGGGAGCAGTTCTCTCAGCTATTTCGGGAAAAGTTCCTCCATATCACACTGAGAAAGGAATTCTGCAAGCAATTTGAGCGTCTACAGTAGGGCAGTATATCTGTTACTCAGTATGAGTCCCGTTTTGTGGATTTGGCCCGTCATGCTCTCCTTTTACTACCTACGGAGGGAGAGAGAATGATGAGGTTTATTGAGGGACTCACTCACCCTATCAGACTTCAGATGGCCAAGGAAACCGGAAGTGAGATTTCTTTTTAGGCGGAGGTCCGATAAGAGACCTCGTCAGTTCGGTGGTTTCAGTGGTGCCTCGTCTGGAGGCAGGGGTAATTTTGGTAGGGATCATCCTCCCAGACCATTTCATTCAGCACTTCATGTATCTCCCGGTGCTTCAGGGAGTCACGGTCTTATTATGCCTTACTCTGGGTAGGCAGTATTCAGTGCACATTCTGCTTCTATCAGTGCATCAGCACTCTAGAGTTACTATAGCAGTTATCCGGCCCATTTGGGTCAGCTTCAGTAGCCACAGCATCAGGATGGGTGTTATGCGTGTGGGAACATTGGTCACATGAGGAGGTATTGCCCTAGATTGGCGAGTAACAGATCTCGGCAAGATTTTCGTGCCATCATACCGGCACCGGTTGCTTCACCGCCTACTCAGCCAGCTAGAGGTAGGGGTCAGGCAGTTTGAGGTGGAGGTCAGGCTATTAAAGGTGGAGGTCAGGCCATTAGAGGTGGAGGTTAGACCGTTAGAGGTGGAGGCCAGCCAGTCAGAGGCCGTCTCAGGGATGCAATTCAGAGTGGTTGTGCCCATCCCCGATTTTATGCTTTTCCAGCTAGGCCTGAGGCCGAGTTATCTGATGCTGTGATCATATGTATTATTCCAGTTTTCCATAGAGATGCTTCAGTTCTATTTGATCTAGGATCTACTTATTCCTATGTGTCCTCCTATTTTGCTTCATATTTGATTGTGCCTTGTGATTCTCTGAGTGCTTCTGTATGTGTATCTACACCGATGGGAGACTCTGTTGTAGTAGATCATGTATATCATTCGTGTGTGGTTACTATTGGTAATCTTGAGACTAGTGTGGATCTTCTACGTCTTGATATGGTAGATTTTAATGTCATCTTAGGTATGGATTGGTTGTCCCCTTATCATGCTATATTGGATTGTCATGCCAAGACAGAGTGACCCTAGCTATGCCAGGGTTACCTCGGTTATAGTGGAAAGGAACTCCTGGTTATTTTGCGAGCAGGGTTATTTCTTATATGAAAGCTCGGTGTATGGTAGAGAAAGGGTGTCTAGCCTATTTGGCTTATATTCGCGGTCCCATTATAGATGTCCCTTCTATGGACTCAGTACCAGTTATTCGTGAATTTCCAAAAGTATTTCCTGCAGATCTGCCAGGGATGCCACCCGATAGAGATATTAACTTTTGTATTGATTTGGCTCCAGGCACTCAGCCCACTTCTATTCCACCATACTGTATGGCCCCGCCAGAGTTGAAAGAATTGAAAGAGCAGTTACAAGACTTGCTTGATCAGGGATTCATTAGACCCAGTGTCTCGCCCTGGGGTGCACCAGTATTATTTGTAAAGAAGAAAGATGGCTCTAT
>AWOL01S0004834.1:89279-112152 GCA_000715115.1 Nicotiana otophora | reverse complement strand
TTTTCAAAATGTGAGTTTTGGTTAGACTCAGTTGCCTTTTTGGGGCATGTTGTATCGGCAGAAGGCATAAAGGTGGATCCTAAGAAGATTGAGGTTGTTCAGAATTGGCCTAGACCTACTTCAGTTACAGAGATCCAGAGTTTCTTGGGTTTAGCAGGCTATTATCGTCGGTTCGTAGAAGGGTTTTCATCTATAGCAAGCTCATTGACCAGATTGACCCAGAAAGGTGTCCCATTCAGATGGTCAGACGAGTGTGAGTTGAGATTTCAGAATCTCAAGACCGCTTTGACTACGGCGCCAGTGTTGGTATTGCCCACAGGTTCAGGATCGTATACGGTATATTGTGACGCATCTCACATTGGGCTTGGTGCAGTATTAATGCAAGATGGCAAGGTAATTGCATATGCGTCGCGGCAGTTGAAAGTTCAAGAGAAGAATTATCATGTTTATGACTTAGAATTGGCAACCATTGTTCATGAGCTAAAGATTTAGAGGCATTACCTCTACAGTATCTCGTGTGAGGTATTTACTGATCATCGTAGCCTTCAGTATCTGTTCAAACAAAAGGATCTTAATTTGAGGCAGAGAAGATGGTTGGAATTGTTGAAATACTATGATATCACCATTTTGTATCACCTCAGAAAGGCCAATGTGGTGGCCGATGCTTTGAGTATGGGCAGTCTTGCATATATTCCGGTTGGTGAGAGGCCATTAGCTGCAGATGTTCAGACTTTGGCTAATCTTTTCGTGAGATTAGATGTTTCAGAACCCAATCGAGTTCTAGCTTGCATAGACGCTCGGCCTTCTTTATATGAGTGCATCAGAGAGAGGAAGTATGATGATCCTCATTTACTTGTCCTTAAGGACACGGTGCGGCACGGTGATGCCAAATAGGTTGTTGTGGGGGAAGATGGAGTTCTGTGAATGCAGGGCCGTATTTGTGTGCCTAATATGGATGGCCTTCGTGAATTAATTCTTGAAGAGGCACACAGTTCCAGGTATTCTATTCATCGAGGTACCGCTAAAATATATCAAGATTTACGACTACATTATTGGTGGAGGAGAATGAAAAAGGATATAGTTGTATATGTAGCTCGGTGTCTGAATTGTCAGCAAGTTAAGTACGAGCATCATAGACCTGTTGGTTTGCGTCAGAATTTAGAAATTCATGAGTGGAAGTGGGAGCGTATCACTATGGATTTTGTTGTTGGTCTCCCACGGACTCAGAGCAAATTTGACGCAGTTTGGGTCATTGTGGACAGGTTGACCAAGTCAGCACATTTTATTCCAGTGGCAGTTACCTATTCTTCAGAGAGGTTAGCTGAAGTTTACATTCGTGAGATTGTCCGCCTTCACGGTGTGCCCGTGTCTATTATTTCAGATCGAGATACGCAGTTTACCTCACATTTTTGGAGGGCAATACAGCGTGAGTTAGGCACGCGGGTGGAGTTGAGTACAACATTTCATCCACAGACAGACGGATAGTTAGAGCGTACTATTCAGTTATTGCAAGATATGCTCCGCGCTTGTGTTATAGACTTTGGAGGTTCTTGGGATCATTTCTTGCCACTTGCGGAGTTTGCTTATAATAATAGCTACCAGTCGAGCATTAAGATGGCTCCATATGAAGCGTTATATAGAAGGCGATGTCGATCGCCAGTTGGTTGGTTTGAACCGGGAGATGCTCGGTTGTTAGGTACCGATTTGGTACAGGATGTCTTGGATAAGGTCAAGATTATTCAGGATCGACTTCGCACAGCTCAGTCGAAGCAAAAGAGTTATGCTGACCGTAAAGTTCGTAATATTGCATTCATGGTTGGAGAAAGAATATTGCTCCGGGTTTTACCTATGAAAGGTGTAATGAGGTTCAGAAAGAAGGGCAAGTTGAGCCCTAGGTATATCGGACCCTTTGAAATTCTTGAGAGGGTGGGTGAAGTAGCCTACAGGTTTGCATTACCATCTAGCAATTCATCCGGTGTTCCATGTGTCTATGCTCCGAAAATATCATGGTGATCCGTCCCATGTGTTATATTTCAGCTCAGTCCAATTGGACAAAGATTTGACTTACGAGGAGGAGCCGGTGGCTATTCTAGCCCGGCAGGTACTGCAGTTAAGGTCTAAGAGTTATCCTTCAGTTCGAGTGCAATGAAGAAGTCAGTCGGTAGAGGCATCTACCTAGGAGTCCGAGTCGGACATGCGGAGTAAATATCTACACTTATTCACCAGCTCAAGTACTTTCTTTTCTAACTCCGTTCAAGGACCAACGCATATTACCATCATTTGAAATTAATCACCACCACAACGTGGCCATCATCAACCTTTCCCAAATAGTGCTTCACCCGGTGATCATTGACTCGGAATACTTCATTGATTTTATTCTTCAAGTCCAATGCACCAAAAGGTATCACACCCACAATTTCAAAGGGACCACTCCATTTAGATTTCATCTTTTCGGGAAACATCCTCAATCGTAAGTTGAATAACAACACAAGATCGCCCACCTTAAACTCCTTGTTCCGAATTGTGATGACCCAAACTGTCATATTTAAATTTAATAAGTAATTCTGTATTCTAAGACCTCAAAAGGCTACATTTATCATTCCTCGACTTGCATGCGCAGTCCATAAAATTTTTCGGAAAGTTTTCATGTAAAAAATGAATTAAAATGTCAAATAGAGCTTTAAAACTCAACTAAGTTGACTTTGGTCAACATTTTGAGTAAATGGACCCGATCAGTGTTTTGACAATTCCGGTAGGTCCGTATCGTGATTTGGGACTTGGGCGTATGCCCGAAATCGAATTCCGAGGTCCCTAGCTCGAAATATGGAATTTTGATGAAACATTAAAAGCTTGAAAACTTAATGATTTCTAAGAAATTACTGATGTTGGATTTATTGACTTCGGGTCCGTATTTTGGTTTCGAAGCCCGGTATAGGTCCATTATAATATTTAAGACTTGTCTGCTAAATTTTGTGAGAATCAGAGTTGATTTGACGTGATTCGGACGCCCGGTTGTAAAAATATAAGTTTTAAAGTTATTTTGGAAATTTCCTTTGATTTGGTGTCCGATTCGTTGTTCTTGATGTTATTTTGGCGATTTGATTGCGCGAGCAAGTTCGTATGATGTTTTAGGACTTGGGTGCAAGTTTGGTTTAGAGACACGAAGGTTCGGGTTGGTTTCAGGTGGTAAACGGATCATTTTTGGACTTGAGAAAACTGCAGAAACCTGCTTCTGGTTTCCTTCTTCGCGTTCGCGAGGGGAATCTCGCGTTCGCGAAGAGAAAATGGGGGCTGGCCAGGATAAATTAGCCTTCGCGTTCGCGAAGGCCAATCCAAGCAAGCTTCGCGTTCGTGAAGTAACCCTCGCATTCGCAAAAAATAACATTTGGGTAGTAGGAATTTGTGCTTCGCGAATGCGAGGCACTGACCGCGTTCGCAAAGGCTTGAGGTTCAAAGCTTCGCCTTCGCGATAGAAGCCTCGCGTTCGCGAAGGGAAAGAGACTTGTGAGGAAAAATTAGCCTTCGCGTTCGCGAAGGGCATCTCGCGTTCGCGAAGGCCAAGCCAGGCAAGCTTCGCGTTTGCGAAGTATCCCTCGCGTTCGCGAAGAGTAAAATTTGGGAAGTAGGAATTTGTGCTTCGCGAACGTGAGGCACTGACCGTGTTCGCGAAGGGTAAAAGTCCCAGAAACAGAACTTAAGTTCTGAAAAATGGGATTCGTCTCATTTTCAACCCTTTTCCATTTTTGAGCTCGGGTAAGGCGATAATTGGTTATGACTGCTGAGTTGGCTTCAATTATTATAAATGAGTTACCTGATTTATTTCTATTATTGTTGTTGTTACTAATATTGCGTACAGGTAATGTAAGTGACCCGCCTTAGCCTCATCACTACTTCGTCGAGATTAGGCTCAGCACTTACCAGTACATGGGGTCGGTTGTACTGGTTCTACACTCTGCACTTCTTGTGCAGATTTTGGAGTTGGTCCTAGCGGCGTATCGTAGACTTGCTCGGATTTCAGCTACCAGAGGAGACTTGAGGTATACCTGCATGGCGTCCGCAGTTCTGGAGTCCCCGTCTATTTTACTTTAGCTGTGTGTTTATTTCCAGACAGCTTTATTTTATTCAGACCTTATTTGTATTTATTCTAGAAGCTCGTGCACTTGTGACACTAATTCTGGGATGATATTTAGACACCGTTGCATTTATGGATTATTTCACTATATTTCAAAATTTGCTTCCTCTTTTGTTTCCTTGATTATTAATAATGTAAGGATTGTTTAAAAATTGGTTAATATTATTCTAACGTTGGCTTGCCTAGCAAGTGAAATGTTAGGCGCCATCACGGTCCGAAGTTGGGAATTTCGGGTCGTGACACGAATGTATTTGTCATGAAGGTACTTCATCTTCTCTTTGCACAAGGACGAACTTGCGTAGCCATGATACAGGAACTCATCCAATTCATTCAAATGTGCAACCCTCAAGTTAGCGGATGCATCCCAATCAAGATTCAACTTCTTTAGATCCCACAAAGTTTTGTGCTCAAGTTCCACCGGAAGATGACAATCTTTGCCGCTATAGGTCATGATGGCTCCTAATGCCGCCGTCAGGCAAGCCAACAATGATTGATCCACTTAATTAGTCATTTTATTCTTTTTGAAATCATAATTTCCATTAATTAAATAGTATGAAATAGATTTTATAGTGTGAAACAATGATAATTACGTGAACTACCATACTAAACATCCAGTTGGAACCCCCAAAACCCGGCGTCACAAGTGCATGAACATCAACTAGGAAATATGATAAAATACAACATCTGTCTAGAATATAAATTAGACATGGAAATGTAATTAACTCCGATGGAGACTCTGTGTGCTGCGGACTCATAACATGGGATGAAACTCACCTAAGTCCCCGCAATAGCCGCGCCTATACGCCCACAAGACCACTAGACATATATGTACATGCACAAAATGTGCAACATGAGTACGTAAAATAACGTGTACCCAGTAAGTATCTAGTCTAATCTCGAACATATAGCGACGAGGGGTCGACTTCGACACTTACTATGGGCTAACAATAAAATACCGAAATTATAATTAAGTATGGATTATGTAAATACAACTGAAAACTCAATAACAAGAAATAAATAAACAATTCTTTCACTGATAGTAAATCCTAAATTAATTTTCATCATTTAACAAATTAATCTCTCAAGCCAATGAAACAATATCACTTATAATTGGACTCCACGGATTATTACGCACGAATTATGCCGAGGTCGTACGGCCCGATCCAACATACAAATATATAAATTGTGCACTACCTAAGGTCGAACGACATGAACCATATATGCATCTATCTACTACCGAGGTGTTCGGCCCGCTCCACGAGAAGAGAAAATACTTTATAAACACTCAATTCAAGATTATTAAGAGGTTAATATTCAAAGAAACACTAATTCTCACTAACAGTCAAGTGACTCATCCAAAACTCAAGTAAATGAAATTTAATCTTTTACAATTCATTTATCAAGTTCCAATATGATTTAAGCAATTAAATTAACAAGTAGGGTGCAACATCGCAAGTATAACATGATTTGGGTCCTAGACTACCTGGACATAAGCATAATTAGTAGCAACGTACAGATTCTCGTCACCTCATGCGTACGCAGCCCCCACAAATAGAAGCACGCAATACATCAATTCACCTATGGGGTTAATTCCCTCTTACAAGGTTAGAAAAGAGACGTACCTCGCTCCGAAGTTCCATAACCGAATTCAAAGCCTCTCTAACACCGCAAATTGATCCCGTTGATCCAAAACTATTCAAACGATTGTGCAAACCAATCAAATATATTCCCATACCCATAATTAGTCATTTTAAATAATTTTCCAACTCTGCTCGAAAAGTCTATAAAAATCAACCCTAGGGCCCATGTGCCCGGATTCCAAATATTTTTTAAGATAAACTTTACCGATAGCCTCACGAACTCAAATATATAATTTATTCTCAATTCCACGTTCAATTTCGTGGTCAAAATCCAAAAATATCAATTTCTAGGTTTTCTACTGAAAATCTCAAATTCCTACTAATTTCCTTGTTTAAATACTTATAGAATCCATGTATTTAACTTGTAATAGATGGGAATCACTTACCTCGTGTTGCTTGATGAAAATCCCTCCTTGAAGCTCTCCAAAATTGCCCCAACCAAGTTAAAAATAAGAGAAGAAGAGCCAAATCCCGCTCTTAAATCAATTCTGCCCATCGATATTTTCGCACCTACAGGACAGTAGCTGCACCTGCGGCATCGCTTCTATGACCACGTCACCACTTCTGCAAAAAATCACCCAAACACGATGCCTCGCGCATATGGATACATTCCCCGCTTCTGCGACATGGCAGGTGTGAGCCCTCTTCCGCTCTTGCGCCTCCTCCCGCTTCTGCGCTCAACTCTTCGCTTATGCGCTTGCGTAAATGCGGCCAAAACTTTGCACCTACGGTCCTTCCCCTGGCTGAGGTGCTCCGCTTTTACGACCCCCCACCTGCGGCCAAAATCACGCAGGTGCGATTACACCAGATGGCAGCAGCTTTATATCACAATCCAAAATCCAACTAGTCATGATGGCACCTAGCCCAACTCGCTAGGTAAGCCAGTAAACAACTAACCAATTCCAATAACAATAAATAAAGTAATTAAGTAAAGAAATTATCTGAATCTTATACATTCCACAAGAACTGGTAGTACAAATCATGAGCTTCTAAGAATATAGTTTACAAAGCGAAAATGAAATAAATACATCGTCTGTTTGAAAAGTACATAAATAGAGTTTTATAGATCTAAGGCTACCATGAACAAGAGGCAGCAACGACCGGGACGCATGTATATCTTCAAATCCATCTCCCGTTGAACACAGCAACATCAACAGCCAACATCTGCACGCAAGGTGCAGAAGTGTAGTATGAGTACAACCGACCCCATGTACTCAATAAGTAACAAACTTAACCTTAGGTTGAAAGTAGTGAGGAACTAACAAAAAGGTCGGGTCCAACTCCAATATTACACAACAGTTCATAACAGCATAGTACAATAACAAAAGAAGAACCTCATAAATAAAAGGCTCAGTTTGTTCAAAGTTCTAGGAAAAAAAAGGCATTTCTTTTCAAGTATCTTAGTGAAAATCCAAATCTTTAACGAAAAGCCAATATACGAGTAAGTTTGAAAACTGTGATTTTTCCCAAAACTCCTTTCAACAAATAGTAAGATGTTTCATTTTCAGATAGCATGAGGAAGGTACTTCTCTATGCCTACATGTCAAGATACAGGTGAAATCATAAATGTCCCCAAAACTGAGTAGCAGAAGGAAATACACCTCTATGCATGTATCTCAAGTACGCATGTCAAATGCAATGCATCTCGATGATGAGCTCATGTACTCACCCTCTCAGAGTACTCAATCTCACACTCTCTTACTATGCTCAGCACACTCAAACACTCAGTTTTGTACCATACCCGCTGCGGCGTGCAGCCCGCTCCCTATTTATAGTCGATTGCGCTCACTGGGGGTGTGCAGACACCGGAGGGGCTCCTTTCATCCCAAGCGATATAATCCGCATGGACAACTCACATGACATAATATCAATATCTGAAATCGCACGAACAACTCACGTACCGCACGGACAACTCACGGGCTATAATACCAACATCTGGAATCGCATGGATAACTCATGTGTTGCACGGACAACTCATGTGCTATAGTGACAACATCCTCACAAATAGGCCCCCGACCAATGTCATGAAACTAGCCTGACAACAATGATATGATGTATCAATAAATAACTAAGACTGAGATATGATATGAATGCATGAATATGACTGAGTATGAAATATCAATGAAATCAGTGACATGACAGTAAGAAACAACCACTATGGGTCCAAACAATATCGGCATAATGCCTAAATATGATATCTAGCACGATTGACAACTTAACTACTTTATCACATGGTGAAAACACGGATATCAACAAAATAGGACCAATATACAGTGCCATGGAAACAACAAAGTCCCAATTCACATGGTGCATGCCCACACGCCCGCCACCTAGCATGTGGGTCACCTTAATACCAATCACAAAACACGTATTTAGGAGTTTCATACCCTCATCACTAATATTAGAAGAGTTACTTACCTCGAACAAGCCAATTCCATCACCGAGCAAGCCAAGCGATGCTCCAAATGCCATCCCGCGCGTTCCGACCTCCGAACAGCTCGAAACTAACCAAAAACAACTCAAATACATCAAACAATACTAAATGAACCAATCCCGATTGAAAAAGATCAAATCTTGAATCAAAAGCCCAAAATTGGCCAAAAGCCCAACCCAGGCCCGCACCTCGGTACCCGACAAAATTTACAGAATCCGATAACCCATTCAATTACGAGTCCAACCACACTAGTTTCACTCAACTCCGACTCCATTTCAATGTTCAAAACTTGAAAATTCATATTATGAAACTTTAGGCCAAACCCCCCCCCCCAAATATTTCTTTAAACTCATCAACTAGTTGCTAAAAATGAAGATAGATTCATGAAATATAACCAAAACCGAGTAGAGAACACTTACCTCAATTCATATGGTGAAATTTGCTCCACATTTCGCCTCAATCCGAGCTTGAAAATGTAAAAATAAAGCCAAAATCGCAAACCCTTGTATATAACATTTTGCTCGCATCTGGCATCGCACCTGCGACCTCTGCTGACACTCTCCAACTCCGCACCTGCGCTCGAGCTGCCGCACCTGCGGCATCGCATATGCGCCCAAATATCCTCTTCTTCAGTCTTCCTCATCCAGCTATCTTCTCGCATCTGCGATGCCTTTGTCGCTTTTGCGGCCATCGCACCTGCGCAAACCAACCATAGGTGCGATCATACCAGAACCAGCAGCCTTCAGCTTTGCACATGAAGTGAAAATGATCTGAACCTCATCCAAAACTTATCCGAGACACTCGGGACCCCATCTGAATATACTAACAAGTCCAATAACATAACACGGACCTACTCGAGGCCTGAAATCATGCATAACATCATCAAAACGACGAATCGTACCTCAAATTGAAATCTATGAACTTTGAAAATTCAACTTCCATAACTGATGGCGAAACCTATCGAATTACGTCCGATTGACCTCAAATTTTTCACACACATCACATTTCACATTACACACCTATTCCAATTTCCAGAATCGGATTCCGACCCCGATATCAAAAAGTCAACCCCCCGGTTAAACTTCCCAAAAATTCAACTTTCGTCATTTCAAGCCAAATTTCACTACGGACCTCTGAATCACAATACGGATACGCTCCTAAGTCCAAAATCACCCAACGGAGCTAACAGAACCATCAAAACTCCGTTTCGGGTTCAAATTTACAAAAGGTCAAATTTGGTCAACTTTCCCAATTTAAAACTTCGACAATGAAATCCATTCTTCCAATTCGATTTCGAATAATCTGAAAATCAAAAGCGACGATTCACAAAAGTCATAATGCATCATACGGAGCTACTCATGCCCGTAAACTACCGAGCAAAGTGCAAATGCTCAAAACGACTGGTTGGGTCGTTACATTCTCCCCTACTTAAACATACGTTCGTCCTCGAACATGCCGGGAGTTGTTTCCAAGCCACCACATCACTATTCTATATTACAACGCACGTACCCGGGGGTGACCCCACGTCACATTATCCCATATAGGCCTGATAATACCACATAACTGAAATTTCTTAATTCAACCTATTCCACAAGCCTTAGAATCCAATTTCTAACATCCGGAATTTCTTATAAGATCTGAAGCCCGCAACCTACACAATGTACAAGTCTGAACCAACTGTACCAAAAGCCGTAACCATAACTCAAATACCACATAGCTCAAATGCTTGAAGCAATGATTTCTAATAACAGTAGCTGCTCAAAACAACCCCATGCAAGTAATAAACCTCATATCAAACAATACTTCATTCAAAAACCTTCGTACACTGCCAATGATGAAAGAAACATGCAGAACTCATAACCATTCATCAGATCAACAAGTCATGATACTCCGTCTCCTTCGACAAAAACTATAGCAAATTTCTAAGCCGACTTTCGATAGTATCCTTCCAACTATGTTGTAATCAATTCCGATAGTATCCATTCTAGGTCCGACGACATCATCTTATCAAATACCAGCTACTCTACTGACATTCCCCACCAATATTATCTAAAGCCACAACCTGTGCAAGCCGCGCTCCAATAAGCAACATTCCAAATGTACTCAATCATGGAAAATGACTCGGACAAGAGAACCATCCCCCAAGCTCGACGGTTACCACCCCAACGCAATCCTAAGAGCCCATTACACACCGTAGAACCATAACACATGAATCTAACACAAGGGATCATCTCTCAACATAACTCTGCTGCAATGCGTGACCCCATCCAAACACTGATCCATATGAAATATCTCAGCCACCTTGCTCAAAATCAATAACCACGCGCAATCCGACAGCAAGTACTCAAAGTGCACTACCATAACCATAGAGAAGCAAATGACACAATGCCACACAAACCCGAAAGAACATAATCAATGCGCAATCAATCATGCATCACCTAAATACCCATCTCGTGCAAATTCCGCCATAAGGTCCCACTAGAACTGCACCATGTGTGCATACAACCAAAGAATCACAACTCCTCGTAGCATAGAAGAGTAAATCACAGATTATTTCATAACATGAATAAGCTCAACATCAACCGAATGATACATCCCTCAACAATAGCAGTATGGAGCCAACCAATCAGGCTCGATATAGAATACACATCCTAATTGGGCCTACCAATGGACCCCACATCAACTCTGGTCACTCGCAAACAAATAAATAACCCCCGAAAGTCCACAATGACTGAATCATAACACATACTATCGTCTAGCTTAGCTTCGGCCATGACTTCACAGTCCACAACCATGAAACAACCTGCTCTTGAGAACTCCCAGTCTCCAAATCCATAGAACACATGAATCACAATATCTGATCCCAACTTCACTGCCAGAATGTCTAACTTATCTCTCATACATGATCATCCCACGAGGAATACTTCTAAAATTCTTCCGTGCCACATAGCAAAATTTGAATATCAGCAATCGATCAACCAGGAGAGTGCCGCAGTACCAGTGAAGTATCCATAATCACCCAACGGAGCTAACCGAACCATCAAAACTCCGTTCGGGGTTCAAATTCACAAAAAGTCAAACTTGGTCAACTCTCCCAATTTAAAGCTTCGACTTTGAAATTCTTCCAATTCGATTCCGAATAACCTGAAAATCAAAACTGACGATTCACATAAATCATAATGCATCATACGGAGTTACTCATGCCCGTAAACTACCGAGCAAACTGCAAATGCTCAAAACGACCGGTAGGGTCGTTACACTTTAGCATTTTCATAAGGCCAAATTCAATCCGTTAACCATCCGGAATCCGGACCTTAACCAAATATACCAACATGTCCCAAAATACAATACGAACTTAGTCGAAGTCTTAAACCACGTCAAACAACATCAAAAATCATGAATCACGCCTCGAATCAAACTTATAATTTCCAAATTCTATAACTTGTACCGGATTGCGTTAAATCAAGTCCGATTAACCTCAAATTTTTCACACAAGTCATAATTGACATTACAGACCTACTCCCACTTCCGGAATCGGAATTCGACCCCGATATAAAAAATTCCACTCCCGGTCAAACTTCCCAAAAATCATCAAATTTCCAACTTTTGCCAATTGGCACCGAAATGACCTACAAACCTCCAAATCAACGTCCGGACACGCTCCCAAGACCAAAATCACCATACGGAACTATTCTCAGGCTCATAATCCCAAATGGATATCGATAACATCAAAATCCACTTCAAGACAAACTTATAAAATTCTTAAACTTTCAAAATGTTAAATTTCCATAATAAACGTAGAAATGCCCCTGGTGATCCGATACTCAACCCGAACATACTCCCAAGTCTGAAATCATTATACGAACCTATTGGAACTTTCAAATCTCGATTTTGAGGTCGTTTACTCAAAAGTCAAATCTTAGTCAATTCTCCCAACTTAAAGCTTCCGAAATTAGAATTTTCTTTCCAAATCAACTCCGAACTTCCCGAAATTTAATTCTGACCACACGTACAAGTCATAATAGCTGAAGTGAAGTTTCTCAAGACTTCAAACCGCCGAACGACGTGCTAGATCTCAAAACGACCGGTCGGATTGTTACATTCTCCCCCACTTAAACATACGTTCGTCTTCGAACGTGCCAAGAACTGCTCCGGAGTTGTCCAAAATCACTGTTTAACACCTCGTGAATCTGCCCGTGCTGCCACAACCCAGTTGAGTATATTAGCTTGAGCCATACTGAAGATTCTCTCTTTTTATTTAGTCAATAATCCTTAGAACCAAATTCGAACCTCCGAATTTCCCTACAATATCTTGTTCTCACATACGAACATCGTATCGATCACTACACACAGTATCGAAACATGATTGTACACCTTTGCTGAATTCACACCTTGCACCGCATAAATCACATGACCAGAATAATATCCTTTGACAACAATAACTGCAATTCCAAAAATCTGATGCCCACAACACACCTCATGACGCATATAAGTCATGTTCCAACTCTTGCAATACTGCCACAACGGAAGAGATGTGTAGAAATTCATAACCACCTGCCGAATCAACAAATCATTGAGTCTCCTCCTGACAAGAACCATTACCTCATTCTTAACTAAATAACGATATTTGATCTTTGACATGCCCTATTATATAAATCCGATCGCACTAATCACAAGTCCAATAATCTCGTCTCACCCAATACAAGATGCTCCGGCAATAAGCAATCGCAAACACTATCTAAGATTTCATATGACGCCATCAATGCGCCCATAAAATACAACTGGAATATGACACATAAGGAAGAACGAACTATGAAAAAGAACTATCCAGCTCGCGTAACGAATAAAATGGCCATCAAATATTATGAGCCTTTCTCAGAGGTAAGAAACGGGTCACCCAAAATGAATATTAAGAATCGTGTTTAACATTTCACTGTTGCGGCGTGCAACCCGATCCAAACATGATGATGTTGTGGTGTGCAACCCGATCCACACAACATACCCGTGGCAGCGTGCCATCCGATCCAAACAATATATCTGTGGCGGCATGCCACCCGACCCGCACATGACAATCTAAAGAAAACACATATCAAGTCATAACGCTTATACTCATAAAATGTCTGAATATCAACCACAAGCACGCCAATGGCATAATACAAATCCTGGTGAGACGGATAGCGCCATACATTATGAAACTCAAGCACAACTAAGGTGCGATATGTGACATGCATCTCGAGAGTCATCTTGCTCATATAACACTACAGCTGCGCGGGACCTCAACACAGGTGCGAATAATCAAGCTGTCTAACAACCCACATGGCACAAAAGAGTATTACATGAAATAGGTGACGACAAAAATAACATCCAATGTCCGAAGACTCCTCCATAGGAAACGCTATGCTGAATGAACTCACCCGGCCTAGTGTAGAGCACACATCCATATTTAGACCCATCAACGGACCTCAAGCCGATTATGATCATACCATGATGGGCAAATAACCTTTCAAGGACCCACAATGACCTATTCATGACACATAAGAACAACCATCAAATTCGAAACAAACTCACACGATCTATAACCCAAGGAATAAAATGCCTCGCATGTATCAACTCTCGCATTTGCGATATTACCATAATCTCCATACTCGGTTCTAATCTATAATAATCAAGTGACTAACATGTCACACATATACAAATCCCCCGCGGGGTACTCTCCCATGACCTTCCGCTCAGGTAGCAAGGTCCGCACATCGATACCACCAACTGTTCAAATTTCGTAAAATGAAACAAAAATTCGCAAGTCAATACATAAAGCCTCTTCCATAGAACACCATTCTCAGGGGGCACTGGAGAAAATGCCAGCTTACTCTGAATATTTGAATTTCCCCCTTGCTTATCCGAGCCAGTGGAATTCTTGTAAGCACTGAATCGCAACCTTGATTCTCAACTTTCAATCCACATGCCGCTCATTGCCCCTATCGTGTCGTTATACGAGATTACTAGAACTCATCATAACTCCTGAACTGCTAGTAAAATAAACACTTCCTTGGCTAGAAAACTTTTCACTCAACTCATTTCAGAAGAACCAACGCAACATGCAACTGAATTCTCAAACCGCAGAAAATATAAACCTCGAGTCATGATCTAAACCGCCATAACTCTTTCGGAATCAATTTATACAATAAAGCCATTTGAATCAAGTACCTCCCAAATGAGAGTGGGTTACACGCTGCAACAGAATTAAATGTGAATATATTGTGAGAGCGGGTTACACGCTGTAATAGAATTGGTTGAAATAATAATGGATTATGACTGCTGAGTTGGCTTCAATTATTATAAATGAGTTGCCTGATTTATTTATATTATTTATTGCTGTTATTAATATTGCGTACAGGTTAATGTAAGTGAACCGCCTTAGCATTGTCTAAAACTTCGTCGAGGTTAGGCTCAACGCTTACCAGTACATGGGGTCAGTTGTATTGATACTACACTCTGCACGTCTTGTGCAGATTTTGGAGTTGGTCCAAGCGGCGTACCATAGACTTGCTCGGATTTCAGCTACCAGAAAATACTTGAGGTATAACTGCATTGCATCCGCAGTTCTGAAGTCCCCATCTATTTTACTTTATTTGTGTGTTTATTTTGAGACAACTATATTATATTCAGATCTTTATTTGTATTTATTCTAGAAGCTTGTGCACTTGTGACACCAATTCTGGGATGGTATTTAGACACTGTCATTTTTATGGATTATTTCACCATATTTCAAACTTTGCTTCTGTATTTGTTTATTGATTATTAATAATTTAAAGATTGTTTAAAAATTGGTTAATATTATTCTAACGTTGGCTTGCCTAGCAAGTGAAATGTTAGGCACCATCACGGTCCGAAGGTGGGAATTTCGGATCGTGACAACACTTCTTTCTTCTTCAACCGCTCAAGGCCGGCAATTGTAGTATCTCCCCTTCGGCCATCATCTGGGATGTCCTGAACTGAAGTCTTTGATGCCTGGGGGCAGGTGTAGTGGAAGGATCTAGAGCCTGACTAGCACTCTTCGAACCCTCAGAGGTGCTATGTGATATCTCCCTGGTGGCCTTGATTGGACAGCTGGCTACTCATGTACAGAGGATGGGTTGCCCTCTAATGCTTCCCGAGATGGGGCATAAGAACTGGTCTCGGAAAGTTCTATACCCCTCCTCTACCAGCTTCTGTCTTCTTTCTAGCTTCAAGTTGTTGGGCACTAGGCAAGGGTCTTTTCCCTCGTCCCCAGGAAAGGTCACCCATTCCTTTTGAAGTGTCACCACGTCCTCTAAATTGAACCATGTTCTGTACCAAACAAAGGCAATTGTTAGTTGTAATTCAATTTCAGACATAGAAAGAATGCAAGGACACACAAGAGATTGCAGTGAAAAACATTATAGAAATATGATTGTGGGGTAGGGAAGTGTGGTCCGCAGAATGGGCATTGCGGACTGCACATTTTTCCAGTGCGGCCGCAGAACTGGGTTGCGGTCTGCACAATTTGCTTTGCGGCCGCACTTGAGATGTCACCAAAATGCCAACTCTCTGATGATAGAGAATTGGTTGTTTTGCGGCCGCAATCACATTTCTGCGGTCCGCACAATTTGCTTTGCGGCCACACTTGAGAGTCACCAAATTAACAACTCTCTAATCACATGGATTAAGCTGTTCTGCAGCCGCAATGGGATTTCTACGGTCAGCACATTTTTCATTACAGCCGCAGAACCATGCCTTACTATAGTGGCCTAATCTTTAACTTCTGCGGACCGCACAATTTCTTGAGCGGCCGCAGATTCCAACAATTATGAATAGAAGGTCGTATTTTACCTAGGGCTTCAAATATTTGCACAATTTTGACATGGAAACAACATCTAAGCATGAAAATCAATTTAATCATTCCCTTTAGAGCATTTACCAGGCTACCCACAACATATTTAATCCACATGGTTATTCAAATAGATTCAATCAGACAAATGGTCCAAAATTTCACTAAAAATCTAAAAATTAAAAGAACTTAATCAAGATGATGATGCATACCATATATGAATTTGTGCAAGAGACGAGTGATCAACAAATGTTAGACTTGTGAGCAGCTAATTTAACACGAAATTTCAATTTATGCACTTTGTGAGATCAGAGGGGGAAAAAGGAAACAGTGCCCTAGCTTCTGCTATATATAGTCAACGAGTTCTGGCAAGGGAAAGGAGCTTGAGTGCGGACGCACAATTTCCATTGCGGTCCGCACTTTGTTACCTGAGGGCCCAGTTGTCCTAGCATTTTATGGTCCGCATAATTAGTTGTGGGGCCGCAAGTTTTGTTGCGAACCACAGAATTCATGTCGCGCCCGCATATCGACCATTTCTCTGACGGACTAACTTCAGAGAGTTGACATTTTCCACCTTCAACTTGTGCAGTCCGCAATGTAATTGTGTGGCTGCGTAGAACCTTTTGTTGCAGCAACCAAAATTATGTGGTTCGCATAATACAACTGCGGTCCGTAATTCTTTCCACACTTAGCTAATTTTTTGGGCACAATTCCGGTAAAGTACACTCATCCCTGCAACACACTTCAAATCCAGTTAGCACAAAAATAAACCTATCTACCAAAGAAGAAAAGAAAAAAAATAAAACATGTGTTTCCTTCCAAGAAGCGCCTGATTTAACATCGCGGCACGACGCATATTACCATCATTTGAAATGAATCACTGCCACAACGTGGCCATCATCCACCTTTCCCAAATAATGCTTCACCCGATGATCATTGACTCGGAATAATTCATTGTTTTTATTCTTCAAGTCCAATACACCAAAAGGCATCACACCTACAATTTCAAAGGGACCACTCCATTTATATTTCATCTTTTCAGGAAACATCCTCAACCTTAAGTTGAATAACAACACAAGATCGCCCACCTTGAACTCCTTGTTCTGAATTGTGATGACCCAAACTGTCATCATTAAATTTAATAAGTAAATCTGTATTCTAAGACCTCAAAAAGCTACATTTATTATTCCTCGACTTCCGTGAGCAGTCCGTAAAATTTTCCAGAAAGTTTGCATGTGAAAAATGAATTAAAATGTGAAATAGAGCTTTAAAACTCAATTAAGTTGACTTTGGTCAACATTTTGAGTAAACAGACCCAGATCAGTATTTTGACAATTGTGGTAGGTCCGTATCGTGATTTGGAACTTGGGCGTATGCCCGAAATCGAATTCCGAGGTCCCTAGCTCGAGATATGGAATTTTGATGAAAAATTAAAAGCTTGAAAGCTTAATGATTTCTAAGAAATTACTGATGTTGGATTTATTGAACTCGGGTCCGTATTTTGGTTTCGGAGCCCGGTATAGGTTCACTATAATATTTAAGACTTGTCTGCCAAATTTGGTGAGAATCGAAGTTGATTCGTACGTCCGGTTGTAAAAATATATATTTTAAAGTTTTCTTGAAAATTTTCTTTGATTTAGTGTCCGATTCATAGTTCTTGGTGTTATTTTGGCAATTTAATCGCGCGAGCAAGTTCGTATGATGTTTTAGGACTTGGGTGCATGTTTGGTTTGGAGCCCAGAGGGCTCGGGTTGGTTTCGGGTGGTTAACGGATCATTTTTGGACTTGAGGAAACTGCAAAAACCTGCTTCTGGTTTCCTTCATCGCGTTCGTGAGGGGAGTCTCGAGTTCGCGATGAGCAAATTGGGGCTGTCACGTTTTATGCTTCGCGTTCGCGAAGGGAAAGAGACTGGCCAGGAAAAATTAGCCTTCACGTTCGCAAAGGGCATCTCGCGTTTGCGAAGGCCAAGCCAGGCAAGCTTCGCGTTCGCGAAAAGTAAAATTTGGGCAGTAGGAATTTGTGCTTCGCGAACACGAGGCACTGACCCCGTTCGCGAAGGCTTGATGTTCAAAGCTTCGCCTTCGCGATAGAAGCCTCGCGTTCGCGAAGGGAAAGAGACTGGCCAGGAAAAATTAGCCTTCGCGTTCGCGAAAGCCAAGCCAGGCAAACTTCGCGTTTGCGAAGTAACCCTCGCATTCGCGAAGGGTAAAAGTCCCAAAAACAGAACTTAAGTTCTAGAAAATGGGATTCGTCCCATTTTCAACCCTTTTCCATTTATGAGGTCGGGTAAGGCGATTTTTGGGCGATTTTCCCGGGAAAGCATTGGGGTAAGTGCTCCTTATCCTATATTGATTATATTTCATAATTTCATACTCATTTATATCATGAATCCGTGAATTTATGGAAGAAAAATCAGATTTTTATAAAATCTTCCAAAAACAAAAATTTAATATTTGAAGGTCCATTTGACATTGGAATTGGATAATATTTGTATATTTGGACTCGTCTCGGAATGGGTGTTCGGATTTCGTAATTTTTTCCAAGATTTGAGATGTGGGTCCCACTGCCGAATATTTTAATGAATTTTGGATTTTTATCCGGAAAATTAGTAAATTCATATGGAATTAATTCCTATTATTCGTATTGAATATATCAAATTGTTTGTGAATAGATTTGAAGCTTTTGGAGACAAATTTAAATGAAAAAGTTGTGGTTGAATAATTGATTGGAAATTGTAAAGCGAGGTAAGTGTCGTGGTTAACCTTGACTTGAGGGAATAGAACCCTTAAATTATTTGTTATGTGAATTGCATGTGAACGACGTATAGGCGAGGTGATGAGTGTCTATATGTCGTCAAACTAATTGGTTGCCTGCTTACTTGAAAATATATAAAAATTATTTTAAATCATAAATAAATTATTATGATAATTATTTCTCTCCTATTCTTTGTCAAATATTAATTCTTGAATTTCTGCATTAATTGTTACATGTTATTTGAATTATGTGTTTTAATTGTTATTTGATATTTGTCATATTAAATATTAAACTGCCTATTTTCTCCCTGATTTCCATAATAATTCGCTATTTGTCATTGTTTATTTCATGATTAAATCATAATTATTGTATCCTTGTTGTCTTATAATTGTATATTAATTGTTACATTTATTGAAAAAATTTCTTCTATAAGAATTGGTAAATGAATATGTTGGAGGATCGGGTTGCATGCCGCAACATGATTGATTATAATGAATATATTGGAGGATCGGGTTGCACGCCGCAACAGACTTATTAAAAGTTCATATTGGAGGATCGGGTTGCACGCCGCAACAGACTTATTAAAAGTCGACATACACACACACACACACACACACACACACACACACACATATATATATATATATATATATATATTGGGGGATCGGGTTGCACGCCGCAACAGACATGATTAAAATGAATATATTGTAAGAGCGGGTTGCACGCTGCAACATAATCGAATGTGAATATATTGTGAGAGCGAGTTGCACGCTGCAACGAAATTGAATGTGAATATATTGTGAGAGGGGGTTGCACGCTCCAACAGAATTGATGGAAATGATAACTGGTTATGACTGTTGAGTTGGCTTCAATTATTATAAATGAGTTACCTGATTTATTTCAATTATTGTTGTTGTTACTAATATTGCGTACATGTAATGTAAGTGACCCGCCTTAGCCTCGTCACTTTTTCGTCGAGGTTAGGTTCAGCACTTACCAGTACATGGGGTCGGTTGTACTGATTCTACACTCTGCACTTCTTGTGCAGATTTTGGAGTTGGTCCCAGCGGCGTACCGTAGACTTGCTCAGATTTCAGCTACCAGAGGAGACTTGAGGTATAACTGCATGGCGTCCGCAGTTCTGGAGTCCCCGTCTATTTTACTTTAGTTGTGTGTTTATTTCCAGACATTTTTATTTTATTCAGACCTTATTTGTATTTATTCTAGAAGCTCTATACTTGTGACACCAATTCTAGGATGGTATTTAGACACTATCGTTTTTATGGATTATTTCACCATATTTCAAACTTTGCTTCCGCATTTGTTTCTTGATTATTAACAATTTAAAGATTGTTTAAAAACTGGTTAATATTATTCTAACGTTGGCTTGCCTAGCAAGTGAAATGTTAGGCGTCTTCATGATCTAAAGGTGGGAATGTTAGGAATAATATCACTTCTTTCTTATTCTGTCGTGCAATTGTATTCTATCATCGATGATTGAGTCATTCTACTCTTATTCTCTCGCAGATGGAGAGAACACGTAATACCTCTACCGATGGACAGGAACCAGAACCCCCGGTGAAAACTATGGCCAGGGGTAGGGGTCAAGGTCGAGGTCGTGCTAGAGGCCGAGACAGAGGCCTAGGTAGAGCTCAGTCCAGAGCTCGAGCAGCTGCACCTGTTGAAGAACCTCATGTAGACCTTCAAGGGGAGGTTCTAGTTCAGAATGTACCAGCTAGACCAGTTCAGGTCCCGGAAGAATTCATAGCTACTCTAGTACTTTAGAACGCTCTAGTCCGTTTGGTAAGCCTTATGGAGGGTATAGCCCAGAATGGTATATTTCCAGTGGCACCAACCGTCTCACAGGCTGGGGGAGAAGCATAAACTCCCACTACTCCCGCTCCGGAGCAGATGGCTCCCCAGAATTAGGCTCCAGTAGCCCCGCCAGTTGGGGTAGTTCAGCCAGTTATTGCGGCACAGACCGGTGATAGGCCCGCCATATTTTTTGAGGCCTTATTAAGACTGGATAAGTTTACTAATCTCTTTCCAGTTCACTTTAGTAGTACACCTTCTGAGGACCCACATGAGTATCTTGAACGTTGTCATGAGGTGTTGCGGAACACGGGTATAGTTGAGACCAGTGGGGTTGATTTTGCTGTATTTTAGATGACGGGTTCCGCCAAGAGGTGGTGGAGAGATTACACATTGACCTGACTAGTCGGATCGCCTGCACTTATATGGGAGCAGTTCTCTCAGCTATTTCGGGAAAAGTTCCTCCATATCACACTGAGAGAGGAATTCTGCAAACAATTTGAGCGTCTACAGCATGGCAGTATATATGTTACTCAGTATGAGTCCCGTTTTGTGGATTTGACCCGTCATGCTCTCCTTTTACTACCTACGGAGGGAGAGAGAATGATGAGGTTTATTGAGGGACTCACTCACCCTATCAGACTTCAGATGGCCAAGGAAACTGGAAGTGAGATTTCTTTTCAGGCGGCTGCTAATGTCGCAAGGAGGATCGAGATGGTTCTTGCACAGAAAGAGGGCAAAGGTCCGATAAGAGGCCTCGTCAGTTCGGTGGTTTCAGTGGTGCCTCGTCTGGAGGCAGGGGTAATTTTGGTTGGGGTCATCCTCCCAGACCATTTCATTCAGCACTTCATGTATCTCCCGGTGCTTCAGGGAGTCACGGTCCTATTATGACTTACTCTAGGCAGCCAGTATTAAGTGCACATTCAGCTTCTATCAGTGCATCAGCACTCTAGAGTTACTACAGCAATTTTCCGGCTCATTTGGTTCAGCTTCAGCAGCCACTACATCAGGATGGGTGTTATGAGTGTAGGAACATTGGTCACATGAGGAGGTATTGCCCCAGATTGGCGAGTAACAGATCTCGGCAAGATTTTCGTGCCATCATACCGGCACCGGTTCCTTCACTGCCTGCTCAGCCAGCTAGAGGTAGGGGTCAGGCAGTTTGAGGTAGAGGTCAGGCTATTAGAGGTGGAGGTCAGGCCATTAAGGTGGAAGTCAGACCGTTAGAGGTGGAGGCCAGCCAGTCAGAAGCCATCCCAGGGACGCAATTCAGAGTAGTTGTGCCCAGCCTCGATTTTATGCTTTTCCAGCTAGGCCTGAGGCCGAGTCGTCTGATGCTGTGATCATATGTATTATTCCAGTTTTCCATAGAGATGCTTCAGTTCTATTTGATCTAGGATCTACTTATTCCTATGTGTCCTCCTATTTTGCTTCATATTTGGTTGTGCCTTGTGATTCTCTGAGTGCTTCTGTGTGTGTATCTACACCGGTGGGAGACTCTGTTGTAGTAGATCATGTATATCGTTCGTGTGTGGTTACTATTGGTAATCTTGAGACTAGTGTGGATCTTTTACGTCTTGATATGGTAGATTTTGATGTCATCTTAGGTATGGATTGGTTGTCCCCTTATCATGCTATATTGGATTGTCATGCCAAGACAGAGTGACCCTAGCTATGCCGGGGTTACCTCGGTTAGAGTGGAAAGGAACTCCTGGTCATTTTGCGAGCAGGGTTATTTCTTATATGAAAGCTCGGCGTATGGTAGAGAAAGGGTGTGTAGCCTATTTGGCTTATATTCGCGGTCCCAGTATAGATGTCCCTTCTATGGACTCAGTACCAGTTATTCGTGAATTTCCAAAAGTATTTCCTACAGATCTGCCAGGGATGCCACCCGATAGAGATATTAACTTCTGTATTGATTTGGCTCCAGGTACTCAGCCCACTTCTATTCCACCATACCGCATGGCCCCGCCAGAGTTGAAAGAATTGAAAGAACAGTTACAAGACTTGCTTGATCAGGGATTCATTAGACCCAGTGTCTCGCCCTGGGGTGCACCAGTATTATTTGTAAAGAAGAAAGATGGCTCTATACGGATATGTATAGACTATCGGGAGTTGAACAAGGCCACTATCAAAAACAAATATCCGCTGCCAAGAATTGATGACTTATTTGATCAGCTTCAGGGTGCCAAGGTATTTTCAAAGATTGATTTGAGGTTTGGTTACCATCAGTTGAAGATTAGGGCATCTGATG
>AWOL01S0004834.1:55954-88315 GCA_000715115.1 Nicotiana otophora | reverse complement strand
TGTATAGACTATCGGCAGTTGAACAAGGCCACTATCAAAAACAAATATCCGCTGCCAAGAATTGATGACTTATTTGATCAGCTTCAGGGTGCCAAGGTATTTTCAAAGATTGATTTGAGGTTTGGTTACCATCAGTTGAAGATTAGGGCATCTGATGTCCCTAAAATAGCTTTTCGAACTCGGTATGGGCATAATGCATTCCTAGTGATGTCATTTGGGTTGACAACTGCCCTAGCAACATTTATAGATTTGATGAATCAGGTGTTCAAGCCTTATTTGGATTCTTTTATGGTTATATTCATTAATGATATCTTGATTTACTCCAGCAGTTTAGAGGAACATGAGCAGCATCTTCGAAGTGTGCTCCACACCTTGAAGAATAATCAGTTATATGCCAAGTTTTCAAAATGTGAGTTTTGGTTAGACTCAGTTGCATTTTTGGGGCATGTTGTATCAGCAGAAGGCATAAAGGTGGATCCTAAGAAAATTGAGGCTGTTCAGAATTGGCCTAGACCAACTTCAGTTACAGAGATCCGGAGTTTCTTGGGTTTAGCAGGCTATTATCGTCGGTTCGTAGAAGGGTTTTCATCTATAGCAAGCTCATTGACCAGATTGACCCAGAAAGGTGTTCCATTCAGATGGTCAGACGAGTGTGAGTTGAGATTTCAGAATCTCAAGACCACTTTGACTACGGCGCCAGTGTTGGTATTTCCCACAGGTTCAGGATCGTATACGGTATATTGTGACGCATCTCACATTGGGCTTGGTGCAGTATTAATGCAAGATGGCAAGGTAATTGCATATGCGTCACGGCAGTTGAAAGTTCAAGAGAAGAATTATCATGTTCATGACTTAGAATTGGCAACCATTGTTCATGAGCTAAAGATTTGGAGGCATTACCTCTACGGTGTCTCGTGTGAGGTATTTACTGATCATCGTAGCCTTCAGTATCTGTTCAAACAAAAAGATCTTAATTTGAGGCAGAGAAGATGGTTGGAATTGTTGAAATACTATGATATCACCATTTTGTATCACCTCAGAAAGGCCAATGTGGTGGCCGATGCTTTGAGAAGAAAGGCTGTAAGTATGGGCAGTCTTGCGTATATTCCGGTTGGTAAGAGGACATTAGCTGTAGATGTTCAGACTTTGGCTAATCAATTCGTGAGATTAGATGTTTCAGAACCCAGTCGAGTTCTAGCTTGCATAGCCGCTCGGCCTTCTTTATATGACTGCATCAGAGAGAGGCAGTATGATGATCCTCATTTACTTGTCCTTAAGGACATGGTGCGGCACGGTGATGCCAAATAGGTTGTTGTGGGGGAAGATGGAGTTCTGCAAATGCAGGGCCGTATTTGTGTGCCTAATATGGATGGGCTTCGTGAATTAATTCTTGAAGAGGCACATAGTTCCAGGTATTCTATTCATCCAGGTACCGCTAAAATGTATCAAGATTTGCGACTACATTATTGGCGGAGGAGAATAAAAAAGGATATAGTTGCATATGTAGCTCGGTGTCTGAATTGTCAGCAAGTTAAGTACGAGAATTAGAGGCCTATTGGTTTGCTTCAGAATTTAGAAATTCATGAGTGGAAGTGGGAGCGTATCACTATGGATTTTGTTGTTGGTCTCCCATGGACTCAGAGAAAATTTGACGCAGTTTGGGTCATTGTGGATAGGTTGACCAAGTCAACACATTTCATTCCAGTGGCAGTTACCTATTCTTTAGAGAGGTTAGCTGACATTTACCTTCGTGAGATTGTCCGCCTTCACGGTGTGCCCGTGTCTATTATTTCAGATCGAGATACGCAGTTTACCTCACATTTTTGGAGGGCAATACAGAGTGAGTTAGGCATGCGGGTGGAGTTGAGTACAACATTTCATCCACAGACAGACGGATAGTCAGAGCGTACTATTCAGTTATTGCAAGATATGCTCCGCGCTTGTGTTATAGACTTTGGAGATTCTTGGGATCATTTCTTGCCACTTGCGGAGTTTGCTTATAATAATAGCTACCAGTCGAGCATTCACATAGCTCCATATGAAGCGTTATATAGAAGGCGATGCCGATCGCTAGTTGGTTGGTTTGAACCGGGAGATGCTCGGTTGTTGGGTACCGATTTGGTACAAGATGCCTTGGATAAGGTCAAGATTATTCAGGATCGACTTCGCACAGCTCAGTCTAAGCAAAAGAGTTATGCCAACCGTAAAGTTCGTAATATTGCATTCATGGTTGGAGAAAGAATATTACTTCGGGTTTTACCAATGAAAGGTGTAATGAGGTTCAGAAAGAAGAGCAAGTTGAGCCCTAGGTATATCGGACCCTTTGAAATTCTTGAAAGGGTGGGTGAAGTAGCCTACAGGCTTGCATTACAACCTAGTTTATAAGCGATTCATCCGGTGTTCCATATGTCTATGCTCCGAAAATATCATGGTGATCGGTCCCATGTGTTAGATTTCAACTCAGTCCAATTGGACAAAGATGTGACTTACGAGGAGGAGCCGGTGGCTATTCTAGCCCGGCAGGTACGGCAGTTAAGGTCTAAGAGTTATCCTTCAGTTCGAGTGCAATGAAGAGGTCAGTCGGTAGAGGCATCTACCTAGGAGTCCGAGTCGGACATGCAGAGTAAATATCTACACTTATTCACCAGCTCACATACTTTCTTTTCTAACTCCGTTCAAGGACCAACGCATATTACCATCATTTGAAATGAATCACCACCACAACGTGGCCATCATCAACCTTTCCCAAATAGTGCTCCACCCGTTGATCATTGACTCGGAATACTTCATTGTTTTTATTCTTCAAGTCCAATGCACCAAAAGGCATCACACCCACAATTTCAAAGGGACCACTCCATTTAGATTTCATCTTTTCGGGAAACATCCTCAAGCGTAAGTTGAATAACAACACAAGATCGCCCACCTTGAACTCCTTGTTCCGAATTGTGATGGGCAAAATTATCATATTTAAATTTAATAAGTAATTCTGTGTTCTAAGACCTCGAAAAGTACCATTTATTATTATTCGACTTGCGTGCGCAGTCCGTAAAATTTTTCGGAAAGTTTTTACGTGAAAAATGAATTAAAATGTCAAATAGAGCTTTAAAACTCAACTAAGTTGACTTTGGTCAAAATTTTGAGTAAATGGACCCGATCAGTGTTTTGACAATTTCGGTAGGTCCGTATCGTGATTTGGGACTTGAGCATATGCCCGGAATCGAATTCCGAGGTCCCTAGCCCGAGATATGGAATTTTGATGAAAAATTAAAAGCTTGAAAGCTTAATGATTTCTAAGAAACTACTGATGTTGGATTTATTGACTTCGGGTCCGTATTTTGGTTTCGGATCCCGGTATAGGTCCATTATAATATTTAATACTTGTCTGCCAAATTTGATGAGAATCGGAGTTGATTTGACGTGATTCGGACGCCCGGTTGTAAAAATATATGTTTTAAAGTTTTCTTGGAAATTTCCTTTGATTTGGTGTCCGATTCGTAGTTCTTGATGTTATTTTGGCGATTTGATTGCGCGAGTAAGTTCGTATGATATTTTAGGACTTGGGTGCAAGTTTGGTTTAGAGCCACGAGGGTTCGGGTTGGTTTTCAGGTGGGTAACAGATCAGTTTTGGACTTGAGGAAACTGCAGAAACCTGCTTCTGGTTTCCTTCTTCGCGTTCGCGAGGGGAGTATCGCGTTCGCGAAGAGAAAATTGGGGCTGGCCAGGAAAAATTAGCCTTCTCGTTCGCGAAGGCCAATCCAGGCAAGCTTCACGTTCGTGAAGAAACCCTCGCGTTCGCGAAAAATAAAATTTGGGTAGTAGGAATTTGTGCTTCTCGAACGCGAGGCACTGACCGCGTTCGCAAAGGCTTGAGGTTCAAAGCTTCGCCTTCGCGAAGGGAAAGAGACTTTCCAGGAAACATTAGCCTTCGCGTTCGCGAAGGCCAAGCCAGGCAAGCTTCGCGTTTGCGAAGCATCCCTCGCATTCGCGAAGAGTAAAATTTGGGCAGTAGGAATTTGTGCTTCGCAAACGTGAGGCACTGACCGTGTTCGCGAAGGGTAAAGTCCCAGAAATAGAACTTAAGTTCTGGAAAATGGGATTCGTCCAATTTTCAACCCTTTTCCATTTTTGAGCTTGGGTAAGGCGATATTTGGGCGATTTTCACGGGAAAACATTGGGGTAACTGTTCCTTATCCTATATTGATTATATTTCATGATTTCATACTCATTTATATCATGAATCCGTGAATTTATGGAAGAAAAATCAGTTTTTTTTATAAAATCTTCCAAAAACGAAAATTTAATATTTGAAGATCCATTTGACATCGGAATTGAATAATTTTTGTATGGTTGGACTCGTCTCGGAATGGGTGTTCAGATTTCGTAAGTTTTTCCGAGATTTGAGACGTGGGTTACACTGTCGAATATTTTAATGAATTTCGGATTTTTATTCGAAAAATTAGTAAATTCATATGGAATTAATTCCCATTATTCGTATTGAATATATCGAATTATTTGTGAATAGATTTGAGACTTTTGGAGACAAATTTCAGAGGAAAAGTTGTGGTTGAATAATTGATTGGAATTGGCAAAGCGAGGTAAGTGTCGTGGTTAACCTTGATTTGAGGGAATAGAACCCTTAAATTATTTGTTATGTGAATTGCATGTGAACGACGTATAGGCGAGGTGACGAGTGTCTATACGTCGTCAAATTAATTGGTTGCATGCTTACTTGAAAAAAAATCATAAATTATTTTAAATCATAAATTAATTATTATAATAATTATTTCTCTCCTATTCTTTGTCAATTATTAATTCTTGAATTCCTCCATTAATTGTTACATGCTATTTGAATTATGTGTTTTAATTGTTATTTGACATTTAGCATACCAAATATTAAACTGCCTATTTTCTCCCTGATTTCCATAATAATTTGCTATTTGTCATTATTTGTTTCATGATTAAATCATGATTATTGTATCCTTATTGTCTTATAATTTAATATTAATTGTTACATTTATTGGGAAAATTTCTTCTACAAGAATTGATAAATGAATATGTTGGAGGAGCGGGTTGCATGCCACAACGGGATTGATTATAATGAATATATTGGAGGATCGGGTTGCACGCTGCAACAGACTTATTAAAAGTCTATATTGGAGAATCGGGTTGCATGTCGCAACAGACTTATTAAAAGTCCATATTGGAGGGGGTTGCACGCCGCAACACACTTATTTAAAAGTAAACATATATTGGGGGATCGGGTTGCACGCCACAGCAGACTTGATTAAAATGAATATATTGTGAGAGCGCGTTGCACACTGCAATAGAATTGAATGTGAATATATTGTGAGAGCGGGTTGCACGCTGCAACAGAATTGATGAAAATGATAATTGGTTATGACTGCTGAGTTGGCTTCAATTATTATAAATGAGTTACCTGATTTATTTCCATTATTGTTGTTGTTACTAATATTGCGTACAGGTAATGTAAGTGACCCGCCTTAGCCTCATCACTACTTCGTCGAGATTAGGCTCAGCACTTACCAGTACATGGGGTCGGTTGTACTGATTCTACACTATGCACTTCTTGTGCATATTTTGGAGTTGGTCCCAGCGGCGTACCGTAGACTTGCTCGGATTTCAGCTACCAGAGGAGACTTGAGGTATACCTACATGGCGTCCGCAGTTCTGGNCGTGTTCGCGAAGGGTAAAGTCCCAGAAATAGAACTTAAGTTCTGGAAAATGGGATTCGTCCAATTTTCAACCCTTTTCCATTTTTGAGCTTGGGTAAGGCGATATTTGGGCGATTTTCACGGGAAAACATTGGGGTAACTGTTCCTTATCCTATATTGATTATATTTCATGATTTCATACTCATTTATATCATGAATCCGTGAATTTATGGAAGAAAAATCAGTTTTTTTTATAAAATCTTCCAAAAACGAAAATTTAATATTTGAAGATCCATTTGACATCGGAATTGAATAATTTTTGTATGGTTGGACTCGTCTCGGAATGGGTGTTCAGATTTCGTAAGTTTTTCCGAGATTTGAGACGTGGGTTACACTGTCGAATATTTTAATGAATTTCGGATTTTTATTCGAAAAATTAGTAAATTCATATGGAATTAATTCCCATTATTCGTATTGAATATATCGAATTATTTGTGAATAGATTTGAGACTTTTGGAGACAAATTTCAGAGGAAAAGTTGTGGTTGAATAATTGATTGGAATTGGCAAAGCGAGGTAAGTGTCGTGGTTAACCTTGATTTGAGGGAATAGAACACTTAAATTATTTGTTATGTGAATTGCATGTGAACGACGTATAGGCGAGGTGACGAGTGTCTATACGTCGTCAAATTAATTGGTTGCATGCTTACTTGAAAAAAAATCATAAATTATTTTAAATCATAAATTAATTATTATAATAATTATTTCTCTCCTATTCTTTGTCAATTATTAATTCTTGAATTCCTCCATTAATTGTTACATGCTATTTGAATTATGTGTTTTAATTGTTATTTGACATTTAGCATACCAAATATTAAACTGCCTATTTTCTCCCTGATTTCCATAATAATTTGCTATTTGTCATTATTTGTTTCATGATTAAATCATGATTATTGTATCCTTATTGTCTTATAATTTAATATTAATTGTTACATTTATTGGGAAAATTTCTTCTACAAGAATTGATAAATGAATATGTTGGAGGAGCGGGTTGCATGCCACAACGGGATTGATTATAATGAATATATTGGAGGATCGGGTTGCACGCTGCAACAGACTTATTAAAAGTCTATATTGGAGAATCGGGTTGCATGTCGCAACAGACTTATTAAAAGTCCATATTGGAGGGGGTTGCACGCCGCAACACACTTATTTAAAAGTAAACATATATTGGGGGATCGGGTTGCACGCCACAGCAGACTTGATTAAAATGAATATATTGTGAGAGCGCGTTGCACACTGCAANATGGGGTCGGTTGTACTGATTCTACACTATGCACTTCTTGTGCATATTTTGGAGTTGGTCCCAGCGGCGTACCGTAGACTTGCTCGGATTTCAGCTACCAGAGGAGACTTGAGGTATACCTACATGGCGTCCGCAGTTCTGGAGTCCCCGTCTATTGTACTTTAGCTGTGTGTTTATTTCCAGACAGCTTTATTTTATTCAGACCTTATTTGTATTTATTCTAGAAGCTCGTGCACTTGTGACACCAATTCTGGGATGATATTTAGACACCGTTGCATTTATGGATTATTTCACTATATTTCAAACTTTGCTTCCTCTTTTGTTTCTTTGATTATTAATAATGTAAGGATTGTTTAAAAATTGGTTAATATTATTCTAACGTTGGCTTGCCTAGCAAGTGAAATGTTAGGCGCCATCACGGTCCGAAGGTGGGAATTTCGAGTCGTGACACGAATGTATTTGTCATGAAGGTACTTCATCTTCTCTTTGCACAAGGACGAACTTGCGTAGCCATGATACAGGAACTCATACAATTCATTCAAATGTGCAACCCTCAAGTTAGCGGATGCATCCCAATCAAGATTCAACTTCTTTAGAGCCCACAAAGTTTTGTGCTTAAGTTCTACCGGAAGATGACAAGCTTTGCCGAACACCAACCGGTATGGATACATTCCGATAGGGGTTTTGGAAGCAACCTGATAAGCCCATGACCGGTATCAATGACTCAAAGCCATTATGCGGCCTCCCTTTCTCCTCCAAACAAGACAAATGGTCTGCTACTTGACTTTTACTCCCTTTAAGATCGTGGATGTCAATATAAAACTCTTGCAACAATAGCACTCATCTCACCAACCGAGCTTTTGAATCTTTCTTGCTCATAAGATAGTGAAGTGTTGCATTATCCGTATGAATAATAACCTTTGCACCCATCATGTACGGGCGGAACTTCTCAATTACAAACACAATGGCAAGGAGCTCTTTCTCCGTAATGGTGTAGTTGACTTGGGCACCATTCATGGTCTTACTAGCATAGTAGACCGGATGAAAAGTCTTGTTGATGCGTTGCCCCAAAACAGCACCAACCGCTACGTCACTAGCATCGCACATGAGCTCAAAAGGGATACTCCAATTAGGAGCGGTGATAATGGGATTGGTTGTCAACTTGAACTTTAGCAATTCAAAGGCTCTCATGCAATCATCATTGAAGTGAAACTTCGCATCTTTCTCTAAGAGCTTTCACAACAGTTTTACCACTTTAGAAAACTCCTTCATGAAGCACCGATAAAACCCTGTGTGACCTAAAAAGCTCTGCACGCCTTTCACCGAAGTTGGAGGTGGAAGTATAGAAATCACCTCAATCTTTGCCTTGTCCACTTATGTCACGACCCAAAATCCACTATAGGTCATGATGGCTCCTAATGCCGCCGTCAGGCAAGCCAACAATGATTGATCCACTTAATTAGTCATTTTTATTCCTTTTGAAATCATAATTTCCAGTAATTAAATAGTATGAAATAGATTTTATAGTGTGAAACAATGATAATTACGTGAACTACCATACTAAACATCCAGTAGGAACCCCCAAAACCCGGCGTCACAAGTGCATGAATACAAACTAGGAAATTTGATAAAATACAATATCTGTCTGGAATATAAATTAGACATGGGAATGTAATTAACTCCGATGGAGACTCTGTGTGCTGCGGACTCGTAACATGGGATGCAACTCACCTAAGTCCCTGTAATAGCCGCGCCTATACGCCCACAAGACCACTAGACATATATGTACCTGCACATGTACATATGGGCTAACAATAAAATACCGAAATTATAATTAAGCATGGATTATGTAAATACAACTGAAAACTCAATAACAAGAAATAAATAAACAATTCTTTCACCGATAGTAAATCCTAAATTAATTTTCATCATTTAACAAATTAATCTCTCAAGCCAATGAAATAATATCAATTATAATTGGACTCCACGAATTATTACGCACGAATTATGCCGAGGTCGTACGGCCCGATCCAACATACAAATATATAAATTGTGCACTGCCTAAAGTCGAACGACATGAACCATATATGCATCTATCTGCTACCGAGGTGTTCGGCCCGCTCCACGAGAAGAGAAGATACTTTATAAACAGTCGATTCAAGATTATTAAGAGGTTAATATTCAAAGAAACACTAATTCTCACTAACAGTCAAGTGACTCATCCAAAACTCAAGTAAATGAAATTTATTCTTTTACAATTCATTTATCAAGTTTCAATATGATTTAAGCAATTAAATTAACAAGTAGTGTGCAACATCGTAAGTATAACATGATTTGGGTCCTAGACTACCCGGACATAAGCATAATTAGTAGCAACGTGCAGACTCTCGTCACCTCATGCGTACGTAGCCCCACAAATAGAAGCACGCATTACATCAATTCACCTATGGGGTTAATTCCCTCTTACAAGGTTAGAAAAGAGACGTACCTCACTCCGAAGTTCCATAACCGAATTCAAAGCCTCTATAACACCGCAAATTGATCCCGTCGATCCAAAACTATTCAAACGATTGTGCAAACCAATCAAATATATTCTCATACCCATAATTAGTCATTTTAAATAATTTTCCAACTCCGCTCGAAAAGTCTATAAAAATCAACCCTAGGGCCCATGTGCCCGGATTCCAAATATTTTTTAAGATAAACTTTACTGATAGCCTCACGAACTCAAATATATAATTTATTCTCAATTCCACGTTCAATTTCGTGGTCAAAATCCAAAAATATCAATTTCTAGATTTTCTACCAAAAATCTCAAATTCCTACTAATTTCCTTGTTTAAATACTTATAGAATCTATATATTTAACTTGTAATAGATGGAATCACTTACCTCGTGTTGCTTGATGAAAATCCCTCCTTGAAGCTCTCCAAAATTGCCCCAACCAAGTTAAAAATGAGAGAAGAAGAGCCAAATCCCGCTCTTAAATGAATTTTGCCCATCGATATTTTCTCACCTACGGGACAGTAGCCGCACCTGCGGCGTCGCTTCTGTGACCACGCCACCGCTTCTGCAAAAAATCACCCAAACACGATGCCTCGCGCCTGTGGATACATTCTCCGCTTCTGCGACATCGCAGGTGTGAGCCCTCTTCCGCTCTTGCGCCTCCTCCCGCTTCTGCGCTCAACTCTTCGCTTATGCGCTTGCGTAAATGCGGCCAAAACTTTGCACCTACGGTCCTTCCCCTGGCTGACGTGCTCCGCTTTTACGACCCCCCACCTGCGGCCAAAACCGCGCAGGTGCGATTACACCAGATGGCAGCAGCTTTATATCACGATCCAAAATCCAACTAGTCATGATGGCACCTAACCCAACTCGCTAGGTAAGACAGTAAACCACTAACCAATTCCAATAACAATAAATAAAGTAATTAAGTAAAGAAATTATCTGAATCTTATACATTCCCCAAGAACTGGTAGTACAAATCATGAGCTTCTAAGAATATAGTTTACAAAGCAGAAATGAAATAAATACATCGTCTGTTTGAAAAGTACATAAATAGAGTTTTATAAATCTAAGGCTACCACGAACAAGAGGCAGTAACGACCGGGACGCATGTATATCTTCAAATCCATCTCCCGTCGAACACAACAACATCAACAGCCAATATCTGCACGCAAGGTGCAGAAGTGTAGTATGAGTACAACCGACCCCATGTACTCAATAAGTAACAAACTTAACCTTAGGTTGAAAGTAGTGGGGAACTAACAAAAAGGTCGGGTCCAACTCCAATATTACACAACAGTTCATAACAGCATAGTACAATAACAAAAGAAGAACCTCATAAATAAAAGGCTCAGTTCGTTCAAAGTTCCAGGGAAAAAAAGGCATTTCTTTTCAAGTATCTTAGTGAAAATCCAAATCTTTTGCCGAAAAGCCAATATACGAGTAAGTTTGAAAACTGTGATTTTTCCCAAAACTCCTTTCAACAAATAGTAAGATTTTTCATTTTCAGATAGCATGAGGAAGGTACCCTCAGCACTAATATTAGAAGAGTTACTTATCTCGAACAAGCCAATTCCATCACCGAGCAAGCCAAGCGATGCTCCAAATGCCATCCCGCGTGTTTCGACCTACGAACAGCTCGAAACTAACCAAAAACAACTCAAATACATCAAACAATGCTAAATGAACCAATCCCGATTGAAAAAGATCAAATCTTAAATCAAAAGCCCAAAATCGGCCAAAAGCCCAAGCCGGGCTCGCACCTCGGTACCCGACAAAATTTACAGAATCCGATAACCCATTCAATTACGAGTCCAACCACACTAGTTTCACTCAACTCCGACTCCATTCCAATGTTCAAAACTTGAAAATTCATATTATGAAACTTTAGGCCAAAACCCCCAAATATTTCTTTAAACTCATCAACTAGTTGCTAAAAATGAAGATAGATTCATAAAATATAACCAAAACTGAGTAGAGAACACTTACCCCAATTCATATGGTGAAATTTGCTCCAAAATTCGCCTCAATCCGAGCTTGAAAATGTAAAAATAAAGCCAAAATCGCGAACCCTTGTATATAACATTTTGCCCGCATCTGGCATCGCACCTGCGACCTCTGCTGACACTCTCCAACTCCGCACCTGCGCTCGAGCTGCCGCACCTGCGGCATCGCATATGCGCCCAAATCTCCTCTTCTTCAGTCTTCCTCATCTAGCTCTCATCTCGCATCTGCGACGCCTTTGTCGCTTTTGCGGCCATCGCACCTGCGCAAACCAACCATAGGTGCGATCATACCAGAACCAGCAGCCATCAGTTTTGCACATGAAGTGAAAATGATCTGAACCTCGTCCAAAACTCATCTGAGACACTCGGGACCCCGTCCAAATATACTAACAAGTCCAATAACATAACACGGA
The DNA here is from genome assembly GCA_000715115.1 of Nicotiana otophora. NCBI lineage: Eukaryota > Viridiplantae > Streptophyta > Magnoliopsida > Solanales > Solanaceae > Nicotiana > Nicotiana otophora. Next base: position 76,415 of record AWOL01S0004834.1, on the reverse strand, counting down.
CCTACTCGAGGCCTGAAATCACGCATAACATCATCGAAACAACGAATCGTACCTCAAATCGAAATCTATGAACTTTGAGACTTCAACTTCCACAACTGATGCCGAAACCTATCGAATTACGTCCGATTGACCTCAAATTCTTCACACACATCACATTTCACATTATAGACCTATTCCAATTTCCAGAATCGGATTCCGACCCCGATATCAAAAAGTCAACCCCCGGTCAAACTTCTCAAAAATTCAACTTTCGTCATTTCAAGCCAAATTCCACTATGGACCTCCGAATCACAATCCGGATACGCTCCTAAGTCCAAAATCACCCAACGGAACTAACAGAACCATTAAAACTATGTTTCGGGTTCAAATTTACAAAAGGTCAAATTTGGTCAACTTTACCAATTTAAAGCTTCGACAATGAAATCCATTCTTCCAATTCGATTTCGAATAACCTGAAAATCAAAAGCGACGATTCACATAAGTCATAATGTATCATACAGAGCTACTCATGCCCGTAAACTACCGAGCAAAGTGCAAATGCTCAAAACGACCGGTTGGGTCGTTACATTCTCCCCTACTTAAACATACGTTCGTCCTCGAACATGCCGGGAGTTGTTTCCAAGCCACCACATCACTATTCCATATTACCACGCACGTACCCGGGGGTAACCCCACGTCACATTATCCCATATAGGCCTGATAATACCACATAACTGAAATTTCTTAATTCAACCTATTCCACAAGCCTTAGAATCCAATTTCCAACATCCGGAATTTCTTATAAGATCTGAAGCCCGTAACCTACACAATGTATAAGTCTGAACCAGCTGTACCAAAAGCCGTAACCATAACTCAAATACCACATAGCTCAAATGCTCGAAGCAATGATTTCTAATAACAGTAGCTGCTCAAAACAACCCAATGCAAGTAATAAACCTCATATCAAACAATACTTCATTCAAAAACCTTCGTACACTGCCAATGATGAAAGAAACATGCAGAACTCATAACCATTCATCAGATCAACAAGTCATTATACTCCATCTCCTTCGACAAGTACTATAGCAAATTTCTAAGCAGAATTTCGATATTATCCTTCCAACTATGTTGTAATCAATTCCGATAGTATCTATTCTAGGTCCGACGACTTCATCTTATCAAATACCAGCTACTCTACTGACATGCCCCACTAATACTATCTAAAGCCACAACCCGTGCAAGCCGCGCTCCAATAAGCAACATTCCAAATGTACTCAATCATGGAAAATGACTCGGACAAGAGAACCATCCCGCAAGCTCGACGGTTACCACCCCAACGCAATCCTAAGAGCCCATCACATACCGTAGAACCATAACACACGAATCTAACACAAGGGATCATCTCTCAACATAACTCTGCTGCAATGCGTGACCCCATCCAAACACTGATCCATATGAAATACCTCAGCCACCTCGCTCAAAATCAATAACCACGCGCAATCTGACAGCAAGTACTCAAAGTGCACTACCATAACCATAGAGAAGCAAATGACACAATGACACACAAACCCGAAAGAACATAATCAATGCGCAATCAATCATGCATCACCCAAATACCCATCTCGTGCAAATTCCGCCATAAGGTCCCAATAGAACTGCACCATGTGTGAATATAACCAACGAATCACAACTCCTCGTAGCATAGAAGAGTAACTCATTGATCATTTCAGAATACGAATAAGCTCAACATCAACCGAATGACACATCCCTCAACAATAGCAGTATGGAGCCAACCAATCCGGCTTGATGTAGAATACACATCCTAATTGGGCCTACCAATGGACCCCACATCAACTCTGGTCACCCGCAAACAGATAAATAACCCCCGAAAGTCTACAATGACTGAATCATAACACATACTATCGTCTAGCTTAGCTTCGGCCATGACTTTACAGTCCACAACCATGAAAACAACCTGCTCTTGAGAACTCCCAGTCTCCAAATCCATAGAACACACGAATCACAATATCTGATCCCAACTCCACTGCCAGAATGTCTAACTTATCTCTCATACATGATCATCCCACGAGGAATACTTCTAAAATTCTTTCGTGCCACATAGCAAAATTTGAATATCAGCAATCGATCAACCAGGAGAGTGCCGCAGTACCAGTGAAGTATCCATAATCACCCAACGAAGCTAACCGAACCATCAAAACTCCGTTCGGGGTTCAAATTCACAAAAAGTCAAACTTGGTCAACTCTCCCAATTTAAAGCTTCGACTTTGAAATTCTTCCAATTCGATTCCGAATAACCTGAAAATCAAAACTAACGATTCACATAAATCATAATTCATCATACGGAGTTACTCATGCCCGTAAACTACCGAGCGAAGTGCAAATGTTCAAAACGACCGGTTGGGTCGTTACACTTTAGCATTTTCATAAGGCCAAATTCAATCCGTTAACCATCCGGAATCCGGACCTTAACCAAATATACCAACATGTCCCAAAATATAATACGAACTTAGTTGAAGTCTTAAACCACGTCAAACAACATCAAAAATCATGAATCACGCCTCGAATCAAACTTATAATTTCCAAATTCTATAACTTGTACCGGATTGCGTTAAATCAAGTCCGATTAACCTCAAATTTTTCACACAAGTCATAATTGATATTACAGACCTACTCCCACTTCCGGAATCGGAATTCGACCCCGATATAAAAAATTCCACTCCCGGTCAAACTTCCCAAAAATCATCAAATTTTCAACTTTTGCCAATTGACACTGAAATGACCTACAAAGCTCCAAATCAACGTCCGGACATGCTCCCAAGACCAAAATCGCCATACGGAACTATTCTCAGGCTCGGAATCCCAAATGGACATCGATATCATCAAAATCCACTTCAAGACAAACTTATAAAATTCTTAAACTTTCAAAATGTTAAATTTCCATAATAAACGTTGAAATGCCCCTGGTGATCCGATACTCAACCTGAACATACTCCCAAGTTCGAAATCATTATACGAACCTATTGGAACCTTCAAATCTCGATTCTGAGGTCGTTTAATTAAAAGTCAAATCTTAGCCAATTCTCCCAACTTAAAGCTTCCAAAATTAGAATTTTCTTTCCAAATCAACTCCGAACTTCCCGAAATTCAATTCTGACCACACGTACAAGTCATAATAGCTGAAGTGAAGTTTTTCAAGACTTCAAACCGCCGAACGACGTGCTAGATCTCAAAACGACCGGTCGGATTGTTACATTCTCCCCCACTTAAACATATGTTCGTTCTCGAACGTGCCAAGAACTGCTCCGAAGTTGTCCAAAATCACTGTTTAACACCTCGTGAATCTGCCCGTGTTGCCACAACCCAATTAAGTATATTAGCTTGAGCCAGACTGAAGATTCTCTCTTTTTATTTAGTCAATAATCCTTAGAACCAAATTCGAACCTCCGAATTTCCCTACAATATATTGTTCTCACATACGAACATTGTATCGATCACTACACACAGTATCGAAACATGATTGTACACATTTGCTGAATTCACACCTTGCACCGCATAAATCACATGACCAGAATAATATCCTTTGACAATAATAACTGCAATTCCACAAATCTGATGCCCACAACATACCTCACGACGCATATAAGTCATGTTCCAACTCTTGCAATACTGCCACGACGGAAGAGATGTGTAGAAATTCATAACCACCTGCCGAATCAACAAATTATTGAGTCTCCTCCTGACAAGAACCATTACCTCATTCTTAACTAAATAACGATATTTGCTCTTTAACATGCCCTATTATATAAATCCGATCGCACTAATCACAAGTCCAATAATCTCGTCTCACCCAGTACAAGATGCTCCGGCAATAAGCAATCGCAAACACTATCTAAGATTTCATATGACGCCATCAATGCGCCCACAAAATACAACTGGAATATGACACATAAGGAAGAACGAACTCTGAAAAAGAACTATCCAGCCCGCGTAACGAATAAAATGGCCATCAAATATTATGAGCCTTTCTCAGAGGTAAGAAATGGGACACCCAAAATGAATATTAAGAATCGTGCTTAACATTTCACTGTTGCGGCGTGCAACCCGATCCAAACATGATGATGTTGTGGTGTGCAACCCGATCCACACAATATACCTGTGGCAGCGTGCCACCCGATCCAAACAATATATCTGTGGTAGCATGCCACCCGACCCGCACATGACAATCTAAAGAAAACACATATCAAGTCGTAACGCTTATACTCATAAAATGTCTGAATATCGACCACAAGCACGCCAATGGCATAATACAAATCTTTGTGAGACGGATAGCGCCATACGTTATGAAACTCAAGCACAACTAAGGTGCGATATGTGACATGCATCTCGAGAGTCATCCTGCTCACATAACACTACAGCTGCGCGGGACCTCAACATCGGTGCGGATAATCAAGATGTCTAACAACCCACATAGCACAAAAGAGTATTACATGAAATAGGTGACGACAAAAATAACATCCAATGTCCGAAGACTCCTCCATAAGAAACGCTATGCTGAATGAACTCACCCGGCTTAGTGTAGAGCACACATACACATTTAGACCCATCAACAGACCTCAAGCCAATTCTGATCATACCATGATGGGCAAATAACCTTTCAAGGACCCACAATGACCTATTCATGACACATAAGAATAACCGTCAATTTCGGAACAAACTCACACGATCTATAACCCAAGGAATAGAACGCCTCGCATGTATCAACTCTCGCATTTGCGATATTACCATAACCTCCATACTCAGTTCTAATTTATAATAATCAAGTGACTAAAATGTCACACATATACAAATCCCTCGCGGGGTACTCTCCCACGACCTTCCGCTCAGGTAGCAAGGTCCGCACATCGATACCACCAACCGTTCAAATTTCGTAAAACGAAACAAAAATTAGCAAGTCAATACACAAAGCCTCTTCCATAGAACACCATTATCAGGGGGCACTGGAGAAAATGCCAGCTTACTCTGAACATTTGAATTTCCCCATTGCTTATTCGAGCCAGTGGAATTCTTGTAAGCACTGAACCGTAACCTTGATTCTCAACTTTCAATCCACATACCGCTCACTGCCCCTATCGTGCCGTTATACGAGATTACCATAACTCATCATAACTCCTGAACTACTAGTAAAATAAACACTTCCTTGGCTAGAAAACTTTTCACTTAGCTCATTTCAGAAGAACCAACGCAACATGCAACTGAATTCTCAAACCGCAGAAAATATAAACCTCGAGTCATGATCTAAACCGCCATAACTCTTTCGGAATCAATTTACACAATAAAGCCATTTGAATCAAGTACCTCCCAAATCAACCAAGTTATGGTGGCGCTCAAGCTCAAGTGTACAATCACAAACTACATGTATAACTTCACACACCGAAGGGACTGATCATTGCCACAATCATGCCGATTCAACCATTATTATCCGACCCAACGTCTTCCAATTTACTCTTGACCTGACTTAGAAATATAATATCTACATTCACAACATAACGAACTTGATTCGCACTCACCCCGAGTGACCTAAATCGCGAGACCACATCGTCTCCGTACTTATGAACCATCTCATACCCACCTTATGTGCTCAATAGCACCTCCAACTGGTACACCCATTCTGCAAGCCCTTCCGCGAATCCGAGACTATTTCTTCCTTTCCTCCAATACTGCACTGCATACCCGATGATAACATAGAACATTCCAAGTCTCGTTCACAATCCGCTGTGAAGAATCGATCCTTAACCACACGACGGACCTGAAATCCTTAGGCACCGCACTTTAATTCTTGAACCCACTAGAATCGTTATTGAGAGTCACCCACTCTGACCTAATCCCGAATATCACCAAACTTCAACGCTCTGCTAGTGCATGAACACACTATCAAAGAAGCAACTAGCTAAATTCTTTTCCTTGTACATTACATCCACAAGAAGCATAAACTCCGAGTCTTCCTAAAACATGCACCTCATTCGATAAGGCGAAGTATAGCACATATTCATCAAGCTCCTTGCTCGAATTACTCCTGATATTTTCTTTTCTTAGTCATAAATAATCCACCAATGCATCGATAACCAGAAAGCGCACAAGCAGACAACCACGCGATCCGATCGTAGACAGTGGGTCTCCCCCACTTAGTTTTAGGCAACCCTCACATAATGTAGAGCCCACAACGATTCCTCCTTCTCAATTATCATGATCCCGTACCATTAACCTGCCAAATTTCTTGAAGTTTTTTGTTAAGCTCTTCATGAACATTCTGAATCATCAGTCACAATCACGTATTCGACCTCTTACTGGGTAGCAAGTAGTATTCTTTGCAGAAGCTTCATCAACATCATGCAACTGCTATCCTGCTCACCGGAGATAACCCACATGTGGAATTTGTTACCGACATCTTCCAACGACGTTGCAGTGGGTACAACTACTACGTAATCAGTAAACCCTTCTGAGCCCATGCTTATTCACCAGTTGTACAAGTCCGTTAACTCCTCATTGACATCAACTAAAAGTGCGACAATATATTTCAATTCGAAGTCATGTTGCATTCCCCTTCATATCAAGCAAACTCCTTTTTGTCGTATCCAATCTTCCTCAGTATAGTAGCCAACGTTCCAAATTAAGTCAGTAGACCTAATCACTATCCACCATGACTCCCAAATCACTCTAAACTTTTCTCAAATCATGTGGCTATCCTACCATAGAATCTATACGCTACTCTGTCACTCCCACTTCGGCTAAACCATTTTCTTTAAGTAATTTCTCGACATCTGCTTTTCATACTTGATCTGCTAGTAATTCAACCACCGCGAGACACCTCCCGTCATGTCCTTCCTCATTCTTCGTTGCCTAAATATTGCCACAAATCAAATCCATATCTGTAGCACTGGAACCAATGAATTGCTACCAACTATAAACCTCTTAGAATACCATCTTTCTCGAGCCATCAATATTAGAAACACCGATTCGATTTTGAACCGCTGCGCACCGCTATCTCTGACGACCGCTTCCCCCAGCGTCCTTTCACATTGAAGAAGACCATAACACCGACGAACTTAATACATGCAAACAAGGAAAACGACACCATATCATAGATAAAAATTCCACCACGCTCGAAAATACCAAGTCTCGTTACTCCATCAACCCAAGCCTGAACATTCATTGTCTGATTGCCTTTTCTTTGCTGGAAATAAACGCCGAACCTCTAAATCATGTGCTGAGAAATCCTCATTTCAAGTCATTCAGTGCTTCGACACATAAATAAACACCTCAATATTACACCAACATTGTGCGATAACAATGTCTGAACATTATAGCAATCTGCGCGTAGCCTCGACGCCATCGAAAATACAGCTACTGAGTTGAAATGACAAAACATACTTCCGTAAGAAGACGATAATAACTTGCTCGAATGTTCAGGGAGAAACATCTTGCTCCACGTCTGTAGTACCACTGCAACTCCTCGATGCCCAACTGACACAAGTGCCCAACACCCTACAAGAATGAATAGGAAGGAAATAAAGGCATAAGCCTTGAAGGAATCAAATCGCACGATGAGGAATCAAGAAGGGAAGTGACGAGGGGTCGACTTCGACACTTACTATAAGCTAACAATAAAATACCGAAATTATAATTAAGCATGGATTATGTAAATACAGCTAAAAACTCAATAACAAGAAATAAATAAATAATTCTTTCACTGATAGTAAATCCTAAATTATTTTTCATCATTTAACAAATTAATCTCTCAAGCCAATGAAACAATATCAATTATAACTGGACTCCACGAATTATTACGAGGTCGTACGGGCCGATCCAATATACAAATATATAAATTGTGCATTGCCTAGGGTCGAATGTCATGAACCGTATATGCATCTATCTGCTACCGAGGCATTCGACCCGCTCCACGAGAAGAGAAAATACTTTATAAATACTCGATTCAAGATTATTAAGAGGCTAATATTCAAAGAAACACCAATTCTAGTGCTTCATTTGCGGCCGCACAATTTCTATGCGGTCCGCAATTTGCTACAAAACCTGTTGGGATTTTCTTCATTGTTTGCTACCGCAAAGTGAATTATGCGGTTCGTACTTTGCAAGCTCTTGTGTCTTTTGTTGCCTTGTGTTTTGATTACTCCTTGTTGAGTCGGATTTCATCTCGGGAGTCCAACTCTCCTGCAATTTTTGCACATTTTATCAGTTTCGGGAACACAATTAAACGATTTTAGACTAAAATAAAAGCTAAAAGGTGCTAATAAGCAGTCAAAATCCCCACTTATCAGCCTTATAACAACAAGTTAAATTGAATTCATAATTTTCGACGCGCAACACAAATTTATGTGCAAAAGTTTACTTATTTCACAATAAATTATATGAATCCATAACTTAAAAAATATAATGTGATCAATACTAAAAACATTAAATGTTGAATCTATAGAGAATTTTGGATCCACCTCTCCATAGGCTAAACATTAGGGGTATTATCACTTTTTATCCGTACCAAAAATTATTTATATTCGGTAGTCAAAAAATATATAAAATTTATATAAATTTTATATATAGTATATATATATATAATATAAAAAAATTAAAAAATATATATTTTGTGATTATTAGTTTGAGAACGTCTATACAGTCATATTTCCCTAAACTCTTTACATATTAAACCCAAAGTAGCAACAAAATCACAAAGCCCAGTAAACAACCCAAAAAAACAGCCCGAGCCCATACCCATTCAACACTGACCCCCCCCACACACACAAAAAAACCAATCGCTAGGGTTTTTAACCTTCACTTTACAGTTCAGTCGCTCAATTATCAGCCGCTTTGTCACAAATTTCGTTTCTCTCAAATTCCTCCTCTATTGCGCTTTTATATTATACCAAAAAAAATTCATCTCAATGGATTTTAATAACTAAAGTTTTCTTCTGATTTTAACCTTTAGTATTTCTATTTGTTAGGACTCAGGAAAAAAAAGAGTGAAAAATAATAATGGCTACACTGAATCCATTTGACCTATTGGATGATGATGCTGAGGACCCAAGTTTGGATGAGTTGAAACTGGCTCAAGCTCAGGCTTCAACTGTTTCCTCTGTACCCAAGAAAACGGGCTCAGTTCAGGCCCAAGCCCAGCCCGCTAAGCCTGCTGCTAAGTTGCCTTCCAAACCAGTTCCACCTTCTCAGGCTGGTAAATATGCATTTCTAATCATTTTTAAATATATTCTTTTGTTTTAGGTTACTGTATATTCGTTCATACTTTTTTTTTGTATTTTGGGTTCATATTTTGTGTGAAACTGGCCGATGGTGCTGAACGAATATAGAAGATTCTTATAGCTGGCCCGTTTAGTTTGGATTGAAACGTAGTAGTTTTTATTATTATTATTATTATTATTATTGTTGTTGTTGTTGTTGTTGTTGCCGTGGTAGTAGTAGTGAATAAGTATGGTTTTTTAATTAGTTATGTTGTAAGTTATGTACATTGACAGTGTAATGAAATTTTTATGTCATTAGTGAAATTCACTTGGTATAGCACGTCACTTACTATTTATTTTAGGCTGCTAATCAATGCTTATTAAATGAGTTTGAGTTCTATACACTGAGGTGCTAATTTTTTTTTACACATTTAGGTCACATATTATGTAATTACAGGCGAATACATTGATAAGCATTAATTCTTGATCTAGTAAAAATGATGCTCCAACTAACATGCTGTTACTGTTTCATAGTCTTTACAGTGTCAGTGTATATATAGCTTAAATCCTTATTAAATGTAGTTACTTGCAATTACCCATTAAGTGACTTGATGGTGTAAAAATTCATTAGACTGTCAATGCACATAATTATGCTCATTGGAGATTATATGAACGATGAGGAAAAAGATAAGTGTGCAGAAAGTTGTGGTGGTTGCCTAAACGTCGATGAACTCGACTAATAGCTTGGTTGGCCAAGCTTCTAAAATCAGCTTATTTTGAAAAGTATTTTTTTTAAAAGTGCTTTTGTGAGAAGCAAATTGTGTTTGGCTAATCAATTTGAAAAATACTTTTATGGTAGCAATTAGTGTTTGGCCAAGCTTTTAAAAAGTGCTTCTAAGTGTATTTTCTCAAAATTGATCTGGAGAGAAGCTACTTCTTTCAGCTTTTCAATAAGCAGTTTCTGCATCTACTCAGTAACACTTTTTTTCATTCCAAAAGGGTGGCCAAATATCTTAACTTTGGAAAATAGCACTTTTGGCTAAAAAAGCACTTTTGGCCAAAAAAGCTTGGCCAAACAGGCTATAAGGCTTGAGTTTTCAACTTCTTAGTTGTTTTTAAGAGAATACGTGCTATTTACAAGGTGATGCTTGTTCTCTTCTCTTTTGTTGTCTATTGCATAGCTGCCTGAAGTATTTATTGTGGGAATGTTTTTGCTCTTCCCAATGTGACACTGTTATGTCATAGTATGGGATTATGTTTATCTTTAATGCTTATACTTTTAGGTGATACAAATCAATCAATCAATTAAGTCTCAGTCCATAATTAGTTGGGTTTGAATCAATCAACACTTTTAGGCTTTAAAAATTACTTGGAATTAATGGTGGTTTACTAAATGTTTATGCAATTATTTTCTGTCTGTTCTCTAAGTAAATATGATAGCTTGCATGTGGATGGGAAGAGAATGTGCTCTGTGATTGCCAGATAAAGTAGGGTTATGCTGCCGAAATTTGATTAGCAGATCTTTGTTACAAGTGGTAGATAAATCTAATAGAGAATGTGTCATTTTTGCGTCCCTTGACTGTCTGCCGTGTGCGTCTCATATTTGATTTTGATGTTCTGGTGTTCAGTACTTACCACATCTCTATATCAGACAAGTAAGCACTCTGGAATTTGCTATTGTTGTGGTCTCCTTCATTCTAGCTCGCTATCCACCTTTTGTCTATTAACTTCTAGCTCTCGGTACTGAGGTACTCAATTGGGTATTTGCGTAACAATTTCTGAACAGTGAGGGATGCAAGGAGTGACAGCCAGCGTGGAGGAGGCCGCGGGGGTCCACGTGGGGGAGGCCGTGGACGTGGGCCTGGGCGTGGACGCGGGTTTAACCAAGAATCTGCTGATGATGAGAATGCTTTTGGCAGCAACAATGGATTCTCTGGGCGGTACAGAGTTCAAGAAGATGGAGAGTCAGGAAAGCTCTCTGAAAGGAGAGGTGGATATGGTGGACCTCGTGGGGGGTTCCATGGAGGTCGTCGTGGTGGTTTCAATAATGGAGATGCTGCAGAAGGAGAAGGGGAACGCCCACGGAGAGTGTTTGATCGACGAAGTGGAACTGGCCGTGGGTAAGTGATTCTGCTGTATTTAAAAATCATCCAACTGCATTCCACAATCCAATTTGTCTGGGTTGTTCAATCGCTCTAAATTGTGGTTATTGTGATTGTCATTGTTTCTTGGGCATATGATGCGTATCTTTATTGACATGTCCTATTGTATAGGAATGAGTATATTAAGCGGGAGGGCTCTGGTCGTGGAAATTGGGGAACTCCCGCAGATGACATTGCACAGTGAGCACTGTTATCTCAATTTTTTGTTTTCTTATTCCTCTTGCCTTTACGTATGAGCTTTTCGTGATAGTTGAATGCTGGTTTTTATCCAAATTCAGAGAGACTGAAGTGCCTGTTAATGATGGCGAGAAGATTGTTGAGGCTGAGAAAGAAGCTGGACAGGAAGAAGCTGAAGACACCAATAAGGATTCTACTGCTGCTGAGCCAGAAGAGAAGGAACCTGAGGAGAAGGTAACAGTCATTTTCTGTTGAAGGTCGTTTTTTGTTTTGCTTGTTTACATGCTCTAAACTCTACTCCTGCAAATTAATATCCGTCTCACTTCATCCTTTTTGGTGATGGTTTTGGGGGATATAGGAGACATAAATTTCAATATTGAATTTCTGGACTGTCTCATTGTCGTTTTTAATCAGTTTGGATAATGAATATCAGCTCAGTTGCGTCTAATTGTCAATATACTAATGCAATCTAACCTTTTTGAAACCAGTAATCTGGTTTATTTATTGTTGATAAGACTCAACATTATCCAAGTATCTGTCTCATTGTCGTTTTTAATCAGTTTGGATAATGAATATTAGCTCAGTTGCGTCTAATTGTCAATATACTAATGCAATCTAACCTTTTCGAAACCAGTAATCTGGTTTATTTATTGTTGATAAGACTCAACATTAGCCAAGTATCTGTCTCATTGTCGTTTTTAATCAGTTTGGATAATGAATATTAGCTCAGTTGCGTCTAATTGTCAATATACTAATGCAATTTAACCTTTTCGAAACCAGTAATCTGGTTTATTTATTGTTTATAAGACTCAACATTATCCAAGTATTTTCTACGGTAGTATCATTTCCTTCCAATAGACCAGGAAATAACGGCCACGTGTGCTCGTATTAACATGTAAGATTAAGTTGAAACAGCCATCCTATTAAAGATTTATTCTTGTAGTTTGGATCGTGCATTGAAGGGTAATAATATGAATTTGGGAATAGTCACCGTATTCTTATGAATGATTCTTGACATCAGTTGGAGGATATCTTGCTACAATTATTCCCTCCATCTTTGCCAACTTCTGAAAAGGGCCTTAGGTTAGGTGCAGACACTATCCACCGCTATTCCAATTGGGAACATCATTTATTCTTGTTGGCTTTAGTCCCTCGTTCTTGACTAGAGCCATTTCTTTTAAAAATGGCATCATACTCCTATCAATGTTACCTGCAGCAGATGTTTCTGTGAAGTAGATATGAACTTGGACTACTGTTTTCTGATAGACTAGGTACTTCTTAACCTTGATTCGTATTTGTTGGATTAACTTTTTTGTAGCTATTTATTTACACTGTTGTAGATAGTGTTATATGCATAGATTCCAGTAGTTTTTATTCACATGTATCTCTTATCATTATTCGGAACTAATATCATTCATATCTGTTTGTGTTGGTAGGAGATGACCCTTGAAGAGTATGAGAAGCTAATGGAAGAGAAGAGGAAGGCGTTGCTGGCTCTAAAGCCTGAGGAAAGAAAGGTTAATTTGGACAAAGAACTTGAATCCATGCAACTTCTCTCAAACAAGAAGAATGATGATGAAATCTTCATTAAATTGGTGAGTTTTTTTAGGGCTTTCCTGCTAATTTATAGTTGCTTAATTCTTGTATTAATAACTAATCGTTGTATTAAGAACTTGATTGTGCTGTATGGTAGCTTATTCATCATGCTTGAAATTTTGTGGCAGGGTTCCGAGAAAGAAAAGAGAAAAGAGGCCGTGGAAAAAGCCAGAAAGGTACTTTAATTTTTCTCTTTAAGTGGCTAAATTTGTATCATAGCAATTGGAGACATGATTTGTTATGCATCTCTTTGTTGGGAATCCCTTCCATTTCATAAACCCAGTGTTTAAAAATGCCAAAAGGGAAAAATTGCCTCAAGACCCATGGTGCTTGAACGAAAAGCGATTTGTGAAGCTCTTCTTTGAAATGAAGCACACAATTTTGGAAAATTAAAAAAATGACAACTTGATGATTTTAGTAGTATAATAATCAAATTTTAATTAAAATAACTTATTTAAACATCCAATATACAATAATGCCAATGTTGAAACAACTCCTCAAATTTGAGATTTAAAGAACCGCCATTTTTCTTTTGGGTATCTTTGCATGTCATTGTTTAAAGCACACTTTTTCCTGAAGCACATCGCTTTACCCATAAAGCGGTTACCCTTGCTTCGCATCGCATTGCTTAGGCGTTAGCTTTTAATAACACTGCATAAACCTACTGTTATATGTGCCTTTTTATTGTCAAAAGTTATGCACCTAAGGGACTCTTCGCGCAAGGGAGAACAATTCATCCTGCCACCCTTCTACCCCTCCCAGTAGAGAAAAATTGTGTTATTCTGAACTTTCAGGATTATGGAAAATAAAATTTCAGTTAATGCTTTCTAAGACCGTAAGCTGTCTATGCTCTTGGTTGTTTAGTTGTATATCAGTTTCCGACATGATGAAAACTATTCCCAAGTCATGGAGGTTTGACTCGTACATTGATTACTCGCTTCAACAGCCTCTCCCCTTGATTTCTAGTGGGGCAAGAGTAGGGTAGGGAAGTGATTTTATGTATGCAGTTATGCTGGTGTCAGTATTATAATTTATCTGGTTTCACCTCAAAATCATTTAATTTTGCACTGGCTCTCTTTCAAAGGAAGAGCGTGAAAGTCTACACTTTTGTAGGATGTGTGCAAGTATAATATAAAGACAATATATTGATTCACTAACTTTTGAGTGGAATAGATTTAATTATTGATTAAGTATGAGGCTTGATTGATTTTATTTCTTGCAGACTCAAAGCATAAACGAGTTCCTGAAGCCTGCAGAAGGAGAAAATTACTCTCGCCGTGGTGGTCGTGGCAGGGGACCGGGCCGTGGAAGAGGTGGTTTTGGTGGTGGTGTTGGTGGAAACAAAAGCTTTTCAGCCCCATCAATTGAAGATGTTGGCCAGTTCCCGTCCTTGGTTGCCAAATAAGGGAGCAACTCTGGCATGGATTAGGTAAAAGGGAGCTACTCTTGCCATCTGAACTGTCTTCTTTTCTCCATATTTATGATATTTGGGCTTTTTGAGGATAGCTGAATATTTCCTGGAACCTTTGAGCATTCCTCTATTAGAATGGTTTTGATCAACCTTATAATAGTTCTGTATGTGTGTAAATTTAGATGTTTTATGGGGTTGGTTTCTTTTTGTTGACTTTTGACATGCATGGAAACCCTTCTCTTCATATATAGGTGCAAGGATCTAATTTAATGTTTTTTGTTTACTTGTCAAATCAGTTTTTACGTGCAAAATGGATAATGATTCATACAGTTGATCCTAGCTAATTTGATATTGAGATGTTTGTGACAGTTGATTTCTTATCTAGATTGCACTTCTAGTGGTTCTTTTGAGAAAATTTGGAAGGTCTTTTACCCTAAATATGTTTGCTGCTGTGTAGGATGAAATTTGATCAGCCTGAAAGTTGACAGAGGCCAGTTTCTGCGTCTATAACAGACATTTTTGATTATTGTATGAACATGGAGCAAATGAGAATGTTACAAAAATGGTTCATGCAGAAGACTTTTATTATGTTTCTGGTAGTTGTAATGTTGTGTTTCTTATGTTTTTGTAGTGATTAAAGGGATTTCTAGCAAGAGCTTAATTCATGATTTTGAATTTGCATCTTAGTTTGTCTTTCTCACCTGTAAGTGCATCATTAGCCAATGGCATGACACAGATGCAGCCATAACCATATGGTTAAAAAGATGGAGCAAACATGGAGAGTAACATCCAATTTTGAGTGTTGCAAGTGGACTTGGCAAATTGTCTTCCCATTCCAGGACTACGTGCAAAATGTTTCCATATCTTCGGAGTAGTCAAAGGAAGTACGGCGAGTCCAAGAGGGAATAAATTGACTAAGTATCGATGTCGGGTTCTCTCTTCTCTTCATGAATCTTAGTTGGAAGCCTCCGTTTTCAATGAAGTGAGAGCTTGCACCCTACCTAGCGGTACTTCTATGACTTGCCTCTTGTGGTTCTGTTTGAAAGACAATTGCGAGAACCTAGTCTTAGATGGTTTGTCACTTGTGGTCCTGTTTGAAAGACAATTGCGAGTATCTGTCTTAGTTTGAGTGGTCCTTTCTGGGCAGCTACGGCTAGGAGTCCACATAATTTCAACCCGCCCCTGCATAGGATTTAAACCCGCATCTACCTGCCCCACACTCCACCCTTGTTCACCTGCCCTGCATAGTATTTAAACCCATGTCCACCCCTCACACTCCATCTGAGTTCACCCGTCCTGTCCCGCAATTTTTTTAAATTAAAATTCTCTTTTTTGTGGGTTTATTTTGCCAATCCGCGATCTGTCCTCCCTCGTGCGACTATTGAACCCGTCCCGTCCTGCAACCACGAACTCCCAAATCTGCCCTGCTAACGCTCAAAACTGCACAGTCCCATTGCCATCCATATTAGTAAAGGAAAATATGAACTCCAATAACGGATGGAATAAACAAGCTAGAGGACTTTAAATACTTAAATAGATTAAATTGAAACAATTATAATCTCCAGCGTATCTTTTGATATACCAGCAAGGTTGCAACATTATATGTTTAATACTTTTGGAGGGGAGTGTAAAGAAATGAACTAAGGCAAACACTAGCTTAACCAATATACCAAGTTTTTCTACAAGTGTTGTGTATAATCTAATAACAAAGATTGTCAATTTGCATAATATACTGTAACCAAATGCAAGAAATAATTAATACTAACATAATGACGGTTAATATATATTTCTTCTCACAGATCACCTAAAACTAATTTTACGCGCCACATGAAAACATCATTGGATAATGTGACTCTAATAGTACTCCTTTCGATCCAAAATAAGTAAATTTTTGGTTGTTTTCACACATATTAAAAAATTTCCTTTTTAGCATTAATTAACAATAAAATTAACCATATTAACCTTTACTATCTCTTCACATAAACACTTCTAAAACATATTCCAACACTATTTACTCCAAGGGTAATGTAGGAAACAAATAAATAATTCATTCTTGGAATATGAAAAAATCACTTATTTTGGACCACAAAAAATAAGCCAAAAAAAAACTTTTTGTGGACCGAAGGGAGTAATGTTTCATTTGACCTAAAAAAGTTTAACTTCTTTAAGTTGATAATGTAAAAGAATTTTTATACAATCATGTCTACTAAAAAAGATAATTGTTCATGAAAGTGGGACTAGTAACATGAAAAATACTATAGATTACCACCTATAACAAACATGAGCGGATGTACCGTTTACTCTATAAATTCAGTAGAACCTAGTAACTTTTGCTCAAACCCTATATTTATCTTACAATTTCTTTGAATACAGTTAAACTTTTCTATAACAGTCATCCTCTATAGCATCACTTCACTATAACGGTTAGGTTTTCTTTGGAACAAATTTGTCATATTATGTTATAATATTTGTTCTCTATAAAAGTACTTCGTTGTAGCATGTAGCAGTCAAAAAGTGTTTTGAACAAACGAAGTTCTTATATAAAAGTTTGATTGTATATACAAATTATAAAATCTAGAACTCGATAACTCCAAGTCGCTAAAATTCAGAACCCATAAATTTTAAATTCTAGATTTTCGACCAGTTAAAATATACCGATAGTGTAATTTCTTTTATTGCATCACTTACTTATAAATTAAATCCAAAAGATGATAGCAGCAATGTTTTCAGCTAGAACCCATCATATTTCCCCATCAACATAGCGGCACAATAACTGCAGTTGGTAACCCCAACAAATAATTGATTTTTTCAAAGGCCTCATTACTGTCTGTGTCTGTTCCATTTTGATGACCAATTAATGTTGTCAACTGCATCTGCATTTTGATGACCAAATAATAGTGTGTTTGGCTAAGCTTCTTTTATGGCAAAAATACTTTTGTTTTGGTCAAAAATATTTTTTTTCTAAAATTAAGGTGTTTGACCAAGCTTTTGAAAAGAAAAAGGTCATTTTGAAGAGAAACATAAATAATTTTGGAGAAGTAGAAAAAATGAGTTTCTCTCCAAAAATACTTTTTTGAAAAACACTTTCGAGAAAAATACATTTAGAAGCAGTTTTGTAAAGCTTGGCCAAATACTAATTGCTGCTCAGGAGTACTTTTCAATTAATTAGTCAAATACAAACTGCTTCTCACCAAAAATACTTTTGAGAAAAGCACTTTTGAAAAAAAATACTTCTCAAAATAAGCTGATTTTTGCAGCTTGGCCAAACGGGCTATAAGTATTCAAGTTCACCTGTCTCCAACCTACTCCCTCTGGTCCACAATAAGTGATTTTTTAGCTATTTTCATACAGATTAAAAAATTCACATTTTAACATTAATTAACAATGAAATTGACCATATTAACCTATCTCTTCACATAAACACTCCTAACACATACTCTAACACTATTTACTTCAAAGGCAATGTAAGAAAAAAATAATTAATTCATTCATGAAATCTGAAAAAATCACTTATTTTGGACCACAAAAAAGAGCAAAAAAAAATCACTTATTGTGGACCGGAAGGAGTAGCATATATCCCCTCAACACACACACACAAGAGGTGAAGCTAGATTATGAGGTACGGGTTCGACCGAATCCAGTTATTTTTACTTAAATAGTATATTTGTATTAGGTTCAATTGCGAACCATAGATTCCACGACATATTCAGAATAAATAAATTTCAAATTCTGGCTCTGCACATACACAAAAGCCGTATTCCAAGCGAATTGATTATCATTTGGCCCCCTCTTAAACACGAAGAAGGGTGAATTCCAGAGAGAATTGCATGCCAAAGCTCTGACTCCGAAAATGAGTTGACATCAATTATACTCCCTCTGGAGTAAGGAGTAAAGAACGTAGGAATATTTGCTATATTTTTAATGAACAAATTAAGGTTAATATGACTATTTTTATTGTTAATTAATACTAAAAGATGAATTTCTTAACATGTGTGAAAACAGCCAAAAACAATCAATTAAAGTGGATCGAAAAGAATAACAAAATAGATTTCGCCTCGGAGTCCTGCTTGGTTGGGACACCCTTTAAAAAAGTGTGAATGAACTTAACCATTGTTTAAATATAGCAGGTTCTAATAGGTTAAAGATTCAAAAGTCGAAATCTATCCCTCTTTCTTAAAAAAAATAATAATCTAAAAGGGCACAGGAGGTCACGGGTTCGAGCCATGGAAACAAATACTTGTAGAAATATAGGGTAAGACTGCGAACGATAGACCCTTGTGGTTTGGCCCTCCCCAGACACCGCACATAGCGGGAGCTTAGTGTACCGGGCTGTCCTTTAATCTAAAAGGGCACATATAGAAAAATCTTTGTTTGATATACTATAAGTATATATAACTATGCAACATAAAGCTTAATGAGTATATTATATATATAACTTTCATGAAAATTATAGCTGTAATTAACTATGTATTAAATGTTACAGGTACTCCATTTTGAAGAGAGTACTCCAATAGGTAATGTCCTCTCAGATTACAACTAATGTATTTAGGGCCAGTTTGTCCATAATTATTTTTTCTTTTTTTTTTTTCAAAAAATATGTTTGTTCATGAAATTTTGAAAATTTTTAGAAAATGAGTTTTTCACGGTACCAAATTTTCAAAATTTTCAGAAAATTTCTCTTTCCCCACTCACAAAACTACAACATTTGTTTTTAAGTAAAATTTATGTCCAAACATAATTTTAAATTTCAAATACCATTTTCAATTTAACTCCAAATACTATTTTTTTTTTTGTTGCAAAAATTACAATTTTTATGTCCAAACGCCTACTTATATATCCATAGCCAAAAAACAGAAATAAAAATTGATAGACAACTTGCAGGAAGAAGAAAGAAAAAAAAGACTTTTCCACTTTTACAGCAAAACTTCTTAAATGATGTTAGGTGTATCAGTAAACTAATCTTGATAATGTAATATATTGACTGAAATCTTTTGCAGAGACCCAATTTATGACATAAAAGCGACAGATCACCATCACCTGTACTATTATTATTAATTTTTTTGGGTCCTTTTTTCTTCCTTTTGTGTGTTTCCTTTTTTTTTATACCATCTCATGTGCATCCTAACAGTCTTTTAATAGTAGGTCTTTATGTTAATAGAGTTGACTAAAGTCAATATTTTAGGGTAAACGGATTTAGAATTATAATTTAAAAATTTATATATGTTCGTATGATGATTTTAAACATGTACATATGTTTGGATTAGGAGCCGAGAGGCTGGTATGCGATTCGGCAAAACTGCATGAAAATTAGAAGCATAAGATTCATAAATTTGACTTGAAAGTTGGCTTTGTGTTGCAGTACTTTCATTAATGTTTTCAACCTTTGGACAAGTCCATATAGGGTATTTGAACTTGTTGGAATGATTAAGAGGTGACCAAGGAGCTAGGATGAGTTTAGACGTGTTAGATTTCATACCTCTTATTATAAGAGTATTTGTCTGAAATATCATTTATCTTTTTCTAAATATGCCACTTAAAAACACTTTATTAATTGGAGTAGTAAGAGTGTATCTGAAGAATAATATTAAATACTTCTTATTTTTCTAAAATGTCAAGTAAGCGTCCTAGACATACATTATTTGCAGATAATATTTTCAAATCAACTTTTATTTTTCAATTTTGTCTATTATATTTAACTTCAACTTGAAATAAAGAACTTAAAATCGACAAATTTGTTCGAAGGGTATTTCAAGTGACACACTAATTTTCACTTACAAAACTTTAATTTTATTTTTTTTCCAAATAAAATGTAATGTGAACCATACCCAACCATATAGAAGGGTACTTTTTAATTCTTGTTTGGGGTGGGGATG
>AWOL01S0004834.1:32044-53692 GCA_000715115.1 Nicotiana otophora | reverse complement strand
TGGGGGTACCTTCCCAATTTACCTATATATAAAGGTACATACTCAACTAGTGTATTGCACTCAATTCTCTTAAAAGATGGCAACTTGCAATGGAAATGGAGCTGCAAAATTTTCCTCCAAATTGCAAGTCGAAGCAATCCAAACTGTGATACCAATGAAGATAACCGATCCACGGTTATCAAGGCGAATCGCGGTATCTGAAAACTTTTGCTCGGGCGATTTGCAAAAGCGATTTCACATGGTGTTGTACTATAACAAAGCATCAGAGGCGGATTCAGGATGGATAGTTGCGGGTTGGTTTAAAGAGTCACTAGGAATGGCAATAGTTGAAAGTCCATTATTTGGTGGAAGACTAAGGAAATTAGAGGATAATAATGATTTGGAGTTGGTTTCAAATGATTCTGGTGTTAGATTGGTTGAGGCTAATGTTCAAATGAATATGGCTGATTTTATTGATCTCAAAAACAAGGAAAATGTAGAAACTGGGCTTGTCTTTTGGGAAGATATTCATGAAACAAATCCTCAGTTTTCTCCCCTTTTCTATGTCCAGGTAAGTTCAATTATATATTTAGCATAGTGATTAAATTCTTGTTAATATATGTCACAAGATTCTTGTCCATGTTTTGTTTATAATTGTGGTATTCGGGTGAACTTATATGCACTTGACTAATTTCATGATGTATTTGTACCTTCTACCAGCACAAATATCGAGTAACTCTATCTATTAAGACTTTGAACATCCGGAAAGAAAACACATAGTGTTTCACAAGATTCTTGTCTGTCAAGGGATGCCAAATTTGGCCCAAGCCTAATTGACTCACCCAACCTGCCCAAGATTGGGCTGGTTATTGACCCGCTCATTTATTGAACTTAACTCATCTTGACCCAACCCATCTCAGGTTGATTTTTAGCCCAAATTGATCAATGAGTTACTTTGCTCAAAATATCATAGAAATAATTTTTGTTTTGTTTGATATGTTATACATCACCATAACAAAAGAAAAAAAATCTTATTTAATAATTATACAATTCATAAGAAAACAACATATATTAATTAAAGCTTGATAAGTATTGGACGGGTTGGGTTATGACCCAAATTTTAGCCCATCTTGACCCAATTCATCTCAGCCTAAGTAACTTTTGGGCGGGTCAATAACCAGCCTATTTATTGACTTAACCCGTTTTTACCCGCCCCAAATCAGTCCAACCCGTCCATTTGACACCCGTATCTATGTCAATTTACATAGACAATATAAAGATTTTTTGGCACTATCAAAATACTTTAACTTGTTGTAGTAAGTAATTTACCTCATTTTTTCCGTTACTAATTTCACATTTTATGGACAATTTCTTGAAGTTACTTTGTAGATAACCTAATATTATAAGAATTCTTTTATATTACTTATATATTTTAACCTATTGTAGCAGATAACTTATCTTATATTTCATCTATATAAACCAATTTTATTGAATATATTACCTATAATTATCTTTGCAGCGATATGATGCTTGTTCTAATTGCTACTTTTTTTAGTAATTTTATTAATTTATATACATGGTCTGAGCCAAAGTCATTGATTCCGATAGTTCAAAACCTATAACTTGTGCACTGCATTCACCTTTAACTCTTTCAATAATAACAGTCACTTAAAATTATTAAAAGAGGTAGGAACTTTGGTAATACACTTTTCAATTTTAACCTTTGAAATAACTATTTTTCAGGTGACAAATTTCAAGTGTGGAGGATATTCAATAGGGATAAGTTGCAGCCTTTTTCTGGCAGATCCTTTTGTCATGACAAGTTTCTTGAAAAATTGGTCCCAAATTCACAACAATTTGATCTCACAAATTGATGCACCAAAAATTCCAGCATTTTACACTCCAAATCTAAGAAAAGTTGGCTTTTTACCAACTATATCAAGTAGCTTAACCACAAGAAATCAAACCACTCAAACTCTAATTTTCAAGATTCCCAAAAATCTCTTGAAAATTAATGATAAAGTCCTCAAAAATCTTGCATCAAAATGTGTTGGAGAAACAGAAGGAAAACTTGGTAAAAAATTATCTTCAAAATTCACTTTGTTTGTGAAAGAGAGTACTAACTCTGAGAATGTAATTAAGGTGGAAACTTGTAATAAAGAGGAGGTAATTAAAGAGGGATGTGGATTAATATCTAAAAGTGGTGGATTAATTTCAGCAAGTTGGGATGATTTGGGAGGTGATAAAGTAAGTTTTAATGAAGGAAATAAGGCTGTTAATATTTCATGTTGGATTATTAATGCAGAAAATCAAGATCTTGTGATGATTACTCCATCTCCTGATGAAGACGGCTCTCAACTAAACATTATAATTATAGTTACTAATTAGATTTTTATAACCGACTCCAACCTGTCTGGGAATGAAGCGTCGTTATGGCTGCAAATGAAATTCTTGAGAATGGTTGAAAAAGATGTACTCATTTTCCTCACCCTAACCCGCACTAAGAAAGAAAAAAAAAAAAGAGAAATCTTTGCTCTTTTTTTTTTTGCTCTTATTATTTTGGGTTTTTGGGGGACATTGGTTTTCTCTTTAGTAGTTGTTTTAAGGAAATTGGTTGTGCTATGTTATTTAGCAAATATTCTGTTATATTCTTCGAAATGAATACTTCCTTTTGATTGTCTTTGGAAGTCCAAGCTTTTGTTTATCTCTAGAAGAATATAGCTGTCAAAACCACTAGATAAAAGGTTTCGTTTAACATTAATACTCCTCAACTGGGATCGATTGGTACGAGAGATAAAAAGATAATTAATCTTAAAATTAAATTTGAGATAAGTTTATCTCACGTTTGGTTGGGATAAAATCACGATATAATTAATCATGGAATTAGTTATTTCAGGATTATAGTGTTACTTTTATCCTTATGGGAGGATAGGATACTAATTCCGAAATAGTTAATCTTGTAATAACTTGTTTCCCAACCAAACGACCCCTAAGTTCACAATTTTGTAAAGAGTTTAATTTAAGTGCACGAATTATTTAACGGAAATCTTACATAAATATCCCAAATAAATCCTTACTTACCAACCTCTAGCCATTAATCATATAAACTTACCAAAACTAGCCAAGCACATATACAAATTGAAAACCCAAATAAATAAAGTTTTTTCTCTTCAAGAATTACATGCAAAGATCTTCTTCTATATTTTTAAGTGTGATCAGCAACATTAGATGCAAGACGGAAAGGAAATTCATGGATGAGGTAACAAACAAGGTGATGAAATACAAAAAAATATATATATACAAGATTCCAAAAATCTAAGCAAAAAGGATCTTTTTCAATGGGTATGGTTGAAATTCATTGAAAACATATAGATGAGTCAATATACAAAATTTGAGGAAGATTGAAGGTGATTTGGACTGATTTGGTATCAAAATTCGTAGTTAAAATCGAGTTCAAAAAATACTTCTGCGACACATGTATCACGCATGTATCACACACAGAGGTTTACATGGATATACATGTGTTACATATGATACACATATGATACATATATGATACACAAATGATACACATATCATTTTTTTCATGTTCATCTTTTAATTCCAATTTTCAATTCAAACCACCTCAAAACTCCACAAAATCATCCCAAAACTGAGATTCAAGCCCCTTAAGATGTACCCAATCCAATCTATTCTAATAAGACCCACTAAAAAAAGCAAAAAATTGACTTTTTTGGACTACAATAGCTAATTGGCTAATATTAATAATATTTTATAAATTTGTTAATTTTTATAATAAGCTACTTATAAATGGACATAAATGATAGTTTTCCTTATTTAATTCTATTTTATATGAGAATGACTTATACGGGATATCCGTACCTAATATATTCTTGCTTAACATACACATGCAAATGGGATGGCAATGGTATTTATGTGGTGGACGAGTGAGTAACGCATAACAATCTATTTTAGGAATGGAAACAACAGATAAAAATGCCTTATGGAATGTTGTAGACTAAGGAATAAAATTCACCCAAAGAGGAATTCTCATTTGATTAGCATTGGTGAAACAACTTACCAAAAGATTGTCCAATGCTTTTCATTTCACCTTTCATGGGAGCTTAAAGAATCCCAAGTTACAGTACAAAGTACAGTCAGATCTCTTTATAACAATATTTTTATATAACAACCATTCACTATAACAGTCAAGTTTTCCTCAGAATCGATTTTTAAGTTATATTTTATCTCTATAATAATTTTTTTGCCTATAACAATAACAACTATATTTATAACAGAACGCTCTTTGTAAAATTACACTTCCATAACAGCCATGTAGAATCTTTAAGATTACTAATAGTAATTCTAGAAATATACACACAATCTTTTTTCATTGAACAAAGTTTATATCATGTATATGATATAAGTTTGAAGATTTGCACATGATATCTTTTCCATTGAATAAATTTCTAAAAAATATTTAGATAGAAGATTTAACTGTTAAGCTCTTAGATTGTTTACAAGGTAAAGCTATCAGATACCTTTTGCTGAAAATTTGGACGCGTGCCAATTCAAATGTTATATCGCTAGCAAGAGAATAAAATCTATGAAACAAGCTACAATTACAAAGTTCTTGAATCAATCTTTTAAAAAATTATTTTTCTAGGTAGCTTTGAAATGTTGCATAAGAGTTTAAATCTTTATACGTTTAGTTACGAAATATGCATATCTTTTGAGATTTTAAATTTGAATAATTTTCTTATCTTTTATATGTAACATTAAAAAAAGGAAAAATAATTGATTTTTAAATAATTTTTTATATATAACAACCAAAAAATATTAAAATATCAAATGTTCTTATAGATGTATAACAACCATTCACTATAAAAGCCAAAAGATATTGAAACAAACGAGACTATTATAGAAAGGGTTGATTGTAGTTCTTCCCATAATATACGAGTCTATTATTCTGCATGAGTTAAGTGAACTTATGCTTGGTCTGCAATGAAGCACTACACCAACATAAATATGTCAATTTGAGCCATAGCAAATGAGTTCAGATTAATTTTATTATTTTCTTAGCTTGAATCGAGACTTCTGATTAAGGGTGAGGGATCCCATTCATCATATCCGACCTTTTGGTGGTATGAGTCCGAGTTACAATACTTCCTCATGCTTGAGGGTTATGGGCTATCTAGCGGTCCTATCGTATTCTTCAACTGATTCAACTTCTTAATTTATCTAGTTTACTAGTTAACCAGAATATAAATATGACTAGCATGCTCCTACAGTACTACTGGCCTATTCAAAATATATCAACCCTTTATTTAGTGAATCTATCAACAATGAATAAAGCACATCATTCAACTGAGCAAGACTATTAGATATATCCTTATTCTAATCACGAAATTATTCAGCTCAGTGCTCTTTGCAACCTAAAATTTTCTCTCACGAGTTCAACACTAGATTCGTAGATAGTATTTAATTGGTGATCAAGCAATCAAATAATTAAGCATAGGATTGAACAAATAAACTAATACGGCAAGTTAATAAGCCAAATCAATATTCAAACAACAATAGTTATGAAAGAACCAAAATCCTAGAACATGAAGTTTAACTCCATATAGACATGGTAGTTGATGGATATAAATTATTCATGTAATTTCATATGTAAAAAATAAGTTTTTAAATTAAAATATGAATAATGATATCCTATCCCCGCATATTTTCTAACAAATCTTGTAGGAAGAAGAAATTATGAAAAAAAAGGAAAAAGGCTAAAAGACAAAAGAATGAAACAAAGCCACAGTTGCACACATTATCTTCATATTCGCAATTGTGAAATATACATATGGGCTTATGGAAAGAGATAATTAAAGATGAAAAGGAGCATAGTTGCATATGTAGAACCTATATACGCAAGGTCACATTCGCATACATGGAACCTACATTGTAATGACCCGGCCAGTCGTTTTGAGCTCTAGCACGTTGTTCGGCAGTTTGAAGCCTGAGTAGCTTCACTTCAGGTATTATGACTTGTACGTGTAGTCGGAATTTAATTTCGGGAAGTTAGGGATTGATTTGGAAAGAAAATTTTAATTTCGGAAGCTTTAAGTTGGAAGAATTGGCTAAGATTTTGCCTTTGAGTAAACGACCTCAGAATCGGGATTTGAAGGTTCCAATAGATTTGTATAATGATTTCGGACTTGAGCGTATGTTCAGCTTGAGTATCAGATCACGCGGGAGCATTTCAGCGCTTATTATAGAAGGTTGGCATTTTAAAAGTTTAAAATTTTTATAAGTTTGGTTTGAAGCGGATTTTGATGTTATCGATGTTTGTTCGGGGTTACGAGCCTTGGAGTAGCTTTGTTATGTCATTTATGACTCGTTTGCAAAATTTGAAGTCATCCCGGATTGATTTGATACGTTTTGGCACATGATACAGAATTTGGAAATTTATAAGTTTGATTCGAGGTGTGATTCATGATTTTGATGTTGTTTGACGTGGTTTAAGGCTTCGACTAAGTTCGTATTGCATTTTGGAACGTGTTGGTATATTTGGTTAAGGTCTCGAGGGCCTCGGTTGGATTCCAGATGGTTAACAGATTGATTTTTGAACTTAAGAAATGCTGAAGCTGGGCAGTAGCTGGTGTGATCGCTTCTGCGATGTCTTGGTCGTAGAAGCAACATCGCAGAGGCAAGGTCGAGCTCGCAGAAGCGAAATGGGAAGGGACTGGCATTGGCCGCAGGTGCGAATATTTTCTCGCATTTGCGTGACCGCAGAAGCAGCCTAGTGGTCGCAGAAGCGGTAGAGAGTGAGGCAGGCTGGAGGCGCAGTTGCAAGGTTTGTGCCGCACCTGCGGGACCGTAGAAGCGGATTCTTGGTCGCAGGTGCGACTCCGCAGAAGCGGAGTCCTGTACACAGATGAGAAGGCAGGGGGGGCTGAAGGGTGACCACAGAAGCGGTATTTTGGTTGCACCTGCGGAACCGCAAAAGCGGTCAAGTGGCCGCAGCTGCGAGAGGTCGCTGGGCAGTGTGTTCTTTTAAGAACGGGATTTGGCCCATTTTCTTTTATTTTCACTTGGTTGGGGCAATTTTGAAGAGATTCAAGGGGAGATTTTCATCAAGCAACACAAAGTAAGTGATTCCCACCTATTACAAGTTAAATACATAGTTTGTATATTGATTTAAACATAGAAATTAGTAGAAATTTGGAATTTTTGGTAGAAAACCTAGAATTTGGCATTTTTGGATTTTGACCATGAAATTGGACATGAAATTTGGAATAAGTTATATATTTTAGTTCGTGGTGTTATGGGTAAAGTTTATCTTCGAACATTTTCGAAATCCCGGCACGTGGGCCTGAGGGTTGATTTATCGACTTTTTGAGCAGAGTTGGGTATGTTATTAATTGATTAACTATGGGTAATATAGATTTGCACATTTTTTTGGATAGTTTTGAAGCGATGGGCATCGATTTGAGGTGTTTGAGAGGCGTTGGAGCCGGTTTTGGAACTTTAGAGCGAGGTAAGTCTCATGTCTAACTCTGTGAGGGGAAAACTACCCCTACGTGATGTATTTGTTATGTGCTACTTGTTGCGGGGGCTACATACGCACAAGGTGATGAGAGTCCGTGCATAGCTAGATTCATATTATGTCAGGGTAGACTTAGGTTCCCACCATGCTATAACTATACTATTTGAGTTGTCTCTTGCCTATTAAATTCCTTTATTTTACGTTGCGACTTGAGACTAGAATTGTGTAGAGTAATAGACTTGATATTGTAGATATTCGACGGGCTTCATGATTAGCCGCGAAATAATTGTACTCCTCTTACGAATTTCTCCCGCGTTATGTGTTCTCATCGAAAGGTTTCCCTTAAAATATATAACTGACACGTCTATTCGTGAGTGGGGTTAAGGACCCGTCAAAACTTCTTATTCTAATGGGATCGGGTTGTTCGCCTCGGCAGGATAGATATATTTATGGTTCGTGCCGTTCGACCCTCGGCAGTGCGCACATTATGATTGATCGAGTTGTACGCCTCGGCATGATTATGTACCACGCTCTCATGGGAGCGGGCCGTTTTTCTCGGCAATAAAATAGATGTATCTATGGTTCGACAATGTTATGATGGATCGGGCGGTACGCCTAGATATTTCTATAAAATACTCTTATGAAATCGTGCATAATAATTGGCAAGAAGCCAGCATATCTGTGGGCTTTTCCGGATTGAACTGTGACGACCTATTTGGTAAGGTCAAAAATATATATACTCTGATTGAGGAGCTAACTACTAGCTGAGAGTTCGAGTTATTGTTGAGATGAGGATTGTGCCACGTATTATACTTGTTATTTCTCTTATTACTCTAACTCACACCTGTTTACTTCTATTGTATCTGTCTTATTGGATCACTAGTAAGTGTTGATGTCGACCTCTCGTCACTACTTCTGTGGGATTAGGCTAGATACTTACTGGGTACGCGTTGATTTACGTACTCATGCTATACTTGCTGCACTTTTTGTGCAGGTACATATATGTGTGGAGGTCTTTTGGGCGCCGAGGTGCAGCTATTGCGGGGACTTTACCGTGAGCTGCATTTCATGTTACGATCCGCCTGCAGCCTACAGAGTCTCCATCAGAGTTATTTATATTCTCCTGTCTAATTTGTATTCCAGACAAATATTGTATTTTATTATATTTCCTAGTTGATGCTCATGCACTTGTGACATTGGGTTTTGGGGGTTCCTACTGGTTGTTCATTATTGTAGTTTGTGTAAATATTACCCTTTACCCTGTCAATTCTATTTCATATTATTTAATTAATGAAAATTATGATTTCAAAATACTAAAATGAGTAATTAAGTGATCAAATGCCGTTGGCTTGCCTGACAGCAGTGTTAAGCGCCATCACGACCTTTACTGGATTTTCATCTACACCTGAATTTCTTTTCAACACCTGAATCTCACATCTACACATCTACACCTGAATTTCTTTTCAACACCTGAATCTCACATTCTTAACCATAACCTGAGATATAATCACATAACATACTACACAACTCGCATACTTGCGACACCATTTCTGATCACAGTAACTGCTCAAAACTAACAAAGTACTAGTATTAAACCCCATATCAAACAAAACCTCGTTCCCAAAACCTTCATATATTGCCGATAATGAAAGAAACACGCAGAATCTTATAATCACTTTCTAAGCCGACTTTCGATATTATCCTCCTAAATATACAGTAATAAAATCTGATAGTACTCATTCTAGGTCTAATGACCTCATCTCATCAAATATAACCACTTTATTGACTTGCAACCCTAACACAACCTAATATTTACAACCAATTCCTCAAATTTCGTGAAGAGGATAACCGTACGCGCATGTGCACAATTCCTCAAATACGTTGCTCAAATAATTTTATTTTTTTATCGTAGAGGAAGGAAAACAATGAAATCAGATGAATTATCAAAGAAATGAAATTCCCACACACTGCGCGGACAACTCACGTGCGACACGGACAACTCAAGTGTCGATGATATAAATCCCCGAGCAAGGTCACAGGCCTCTAGTCCAAGCATATCATACATGAGCAATTAAACAAATACACATGTATGTAATAATGAAATAAGATTCTCATGCTCCTGGACTGGTATAAATAACACGCCATAGTGTAGGCATGTGAACAAAGTGTGTTATCACAGCTCAAATCGGCAAGTTATCGCAGAAATAGTAACTGCCAAGTTTATTCAGAGAATTAGCCTCTTTGTAATCTCAAGTATAGCCCAGATAGTTCTCAACAAAGGTACAAATATGAGAACGTTATAACTTTAAGCTTAACAGTCAATTCTAGGCATATCATAGCCTAAGCATTCTTCTGAGTATGAATACTTGCCCCGATGCCCGTACATGGGCTCAAAACTCACATATATGCACACTCATAATCACAACCCTAAACCAATATGTTTCTGAGAACTCCCAGTCTCTAGATTCATAGAATGCATAAATCATCGTAACCGATCCCTACTCCAGCGCTCGAATGACTAACACATCTTTCATGCATAATCATCCCACGAGGGATACTTCTGTAATTCCCTCGTGCCACATAGCAAAAATCTGAATATCGATAGTTGATCAACCATGTGAGTACTGCAATACCGATGAACATTCGTAAGTCAAAATACAATGCACCTTCTGAAATGCGCACCCTTCTCAAGAATTACCGAGCAATTATAACATTCATCTAAATATCTGAAACTGACCATTCTGTCCAAACTTCGTGACCTTCCCTTCAAGACTGAACTGCCATCTTGTACATGTAAATTTTAACCCCACACAACACACCACATCTATCATGCCATCATGTGAAAAGCACGAGAATCTCATTATCAACTCTAAGTCACCAACAAATTAAATACCCGGTTAGTTAGAAACCTTCCTCTTTCTTTCTTACAGGAGGAAATCACAATACACAACATATTCCCTACACCGGTAGAAAATATCTGGTTCAAACTATCAAGAACACTTTGAAATCCATTTGCACATAACCGAGCTATCAGAACTGAATTCCTCTAACTCGACCAAGCCACGCAGATCACCAAAACCAAGAATATTGCCACCAAACATCTGTAAAGTTTCACCATATCATAATTACCCCTCATAAATACCACAACCGAGAAACCCACTCTGAAATGACCTTATGTGAACTTAAAATTGTTCTCTTACCTTTCTTATGCTGGAATGTAGAATTCATAGTCATACAAATTACTGCAAGTCCTGGCACCATCAAATGCAAATCTCAGATTCTATCCATGCACAAGTCCGAAAAAATTCTCAATTGCTATTTATAAATCTCGAACCCATTAGAACCTTCTCGAGAGTCGCCCACTTTGCTCAAATCTAAATTGTACTGCCCAAACGGGCCAAAAGACACATGCCTCATTAGCACAACAACACCAAAAGAAGTAACTCTGCCTTAACACCACCAATCAAATTCATACTTCGTGCGCACTATATCCTTCAAAATAACAACTTAATCTT
Source organism: Nicotiana otophora (assembly GCA_000715115.1). Lineage (NCBI taxonomy): Eukaryota > Viridiplantae > Streptophyta > Magnoliopsida > Solanales > Solanaceae > Nicotiana > Nicotiana otophora. The sequence goes on along the minus strand of AWOL01S0004834.1, from coordinate 42,661 downwards.
TCCATGATTTTCATATTTTCATAAAGTGCAATGTAACTCGTATTCAGGAATTTCCTTACTCGAGTCATCCTCGATTCTCTTCAAGTCATAACTAATCCACAAGTATGCCTCAGACCAAAACCAATATAACACATAATCGTGCAATCAAATCGTAGATAGTAGACTGCTCCACTTGGCTCAAAGCCATATAACAAAATATCTGATAACTCACCATACACATACTTTACTATTGTCAAAATCCTGCAGTCAATTCAACGAAAATTCTTCACAAGCTTAGGAAACACAAACCATAAAATACCTCAAATCATCTGCTAAGCTCGTCTTCATCCTTGTGACGGTCAAGTCAACTTTCTCAACCAATCCAAACTCAAATCTCAACAGATATATCCTGCTAGTAGAAAAGAAACTCTCCACACAACATTATAAGGAACACACCTACATAGATTACTCCGCAGGAGATAACCCACCTGCTTAGCCTTAAATTGGTATCTTGCTATACTCTTTCGTAGCCATAATTACTATGCAATCACTTAATCTTTCTGAGTCCAAACTCATTAACAATACATGACAATTTAATTTGTCCCACAATTTAACAACGCAAAAGATCCTTCAACACACTCATAACTCAAGACTATACATCAAATCAAGACGGAATCAAGCACCCAATGGCCCTTTATACATCTCAAGAAACTCTTCTCATCACATTCAAACCATGTGAACACATCTCGCAGTTGAATCATACTCATCATTTAGTCATTCCTCCGCCCATCGAGCCACAAATTCCACTCATAGGGATAGTACCGGACATATGAGTCTGAATGTACAAGTTCTCACAACTGAAACTACCGAGTCTAAGCTGCGGTCTAACCCTGGCCTCAAATCCTCCAGACTGGCCCATCACTAAAATATAGAAATCACACCTCACACCTCATCCCTGGCTTCAATTCCGCACGATAAGGAAAGAAAGATGGGGAGTTTATCCTAAATGCCATGTAGCCTCTCGAAGATGATTATAGACGTCATCATACCGATTCACAAGACTCTACTAGACATTTGCTCATGACATGTAGAACCTATGAACCTAGCGCTCTGATACCACCTTGTCATGACCCACAATTCAACTAGTCGTGATGGCACCTAACCTAACCCGCTAGGTAAGAAAAATAACAACAATCCAATTCAATTAATATTTAACTAACTCTAATACACTCCCCAAGGACTGGTAGTATAAATCATGAGCTTCTAAGATTAGAATTTACAAAACTAGTGTAAAATAAAAATACGGCATCTGTCTAAAATATACATGAACAGATTAAAAATTATAAAGCTACTATGAACAAGAGGCAGAAATGTCTGAACGCAAGTATATCTTCAGATCCAGCTCCCGTCGTATGCAGCAACATCAACGTCAAAAATCTGCACGCAAGGTGCAGAAGTGTAGTATGAGTACAACCGACCCCATGTACTCAATAAGTAACAAACCTAACCTTAGGTTGAAAGTAATGACTAGCTGGAATACGGTTAAAGTCCAACAACAGATCATAACAACATAACAAAAGTGGTACATGAAATAACTCAGAAATAAAATGTTCAGCTCGTTCACAATTCCAGAAAATAGACATGCTTTTCAAGTATAAAAGTGAAAACCCAAATCTTTTACCAAAAACACTAAAATATGAGTAAGTTTGAAAATTCGTGATTTTCCTTCAGAAACCTTTCAACAGGTAAATGTTTCATTATCAAATGGCATGAGGAAAGGTACATCTATATACCTACATGTCAATGTGTATGAGAAGTCATGAATGACGTGATACCATACATCATGAGAAAAATGCGTCTCTACGATTGTATGTCAAGTGTGCATGCCAATGTAGTACAACATAGTGAACAACCATATGCATACTCTCGGATATCAATTAACTCAGTCCTTCCAATCACTCGGAACTCGCACTCAATAGGTACATGCACTCACTGGGTGTGTGTGCAGACCCCGAAGAGGCTCATTCAGCCCAAGCGCTATAATCCACACAGACAACTCATGTGTTGCACAGACAACTCACATGCTATAGTATCAATATCTGGATCCGCACGGATAACTCACATGTTTCACGGATAACTCACATGCTATAGTATCAATATCTAGATCTGCACGGACAACTCACGTGTTGCACGGACAACTCACATGCTATAGTATCAATATCTCAAAATCAGGCCCTCAGCCTCACTCAGTCATCAATCTCTCCAGTCTCTCGGGCTCACAGTGTCATGAAACTAGCCCAAAATGATGATATGATGTATCAATAAATAACAACAGAGACTAGATACGATATGCAATGAATGAACATGATTGAGTATGAAATTGCAATGTAAGCAATTAACTCAACAGCAGTAATGACCTTAGTGGGTCCCAACAGGGTAAGCATATAATCTAGACATGGTTTCTAACATGAATCACAACTCGATAACTCTAGTACGTAGAGATTAGGTAACTACATAGTACCACAAAAATAACGGAGTCATAGTTCACACAGTACACGCCCACACGCCCGTCACCTAGCATGTGCGTCACCTCAACACCAAACACATAACACGTATAATTAGGGTCCATACCCTCAGCTCCAAGTTTAGAAGAGTTACTTACCTCGAACAAGCCGAGTCCAATAACGAGCAAGTTAAACAATGCTCCAGAAAATCCATTCTGCATATCAACTTCCGAACGATTGAAATCTAGTCACAATTAATTTGATTCAATCAACACGAATTATAGGAATTAATTTCATATGAAAATACTAATTTTTCCACAAAATCCGAAATTACACTCAAAAACCGCTAGTGGGACCACGTCTCAGAATCCAACAAAACTCACAAAATCTGACAACCTACTTAACCACGAGTCCAACAATACCAAAATTACTCAAATTCGACCACAACTCGGCCTTCAAATCCTCAATTAAAGTCAATAAAATTTTCTAACATTTTCAACCCAAAACACTGATCTAATGATGAAAACAGCAATATATTCATGTAATTTAACCAAAACCAAATTAGAATCACTTACCCCAATCCATATGGTGAAAATCGCTTCAATCGGAGCTCCATAGCTCAAAATATGTTAAAATGGCCGAAATCTCAAAATATAGCTTCTGTCCAGGCATTTACTCTTTGTGATTGCAAAGCACAAAATTTTCCAGTCCCAAAATTGCCTTTCGCGATCGCGAAGAACAAACACCCTAACTCTTCCAGACAACCTCTTGTATAATAGACATAACCTTTTGTACAAAACTCCATATGATAAATGGTTTGACTTTCTGAAAACTACACATCAAGAGCTACAACTTTTATTTTTGGATCATCTCCAAATTCATTATACATTGCGAGATATTAGCTTCCAAAGTCGGGCCAGTGCAACAGAGATTTTGTTCTACGCGATCGCGAAAGAGCTTCCGCGATCGCGATTCACAAGGTCCCAAACTTCTGTTTGCTCTTCGCGAACGCGACCAAATGTTCGCGACCGCGATGCACACTTCTGTAGACAAAAACTAGCAATTAAAAATGGCCTAAAAATGATCTGAAACCACCCCGAAACTCACCCGAGCCCCTCGGGACCCCGTCCGAACATACCAACAAGTCCCAAAACATATTACGGACTTACTCGAGGCCTCAAATCACATATAACAACATTGAAACGACGAATCTCACCTCAATTCAAACGTAATGAAACTAAAAAATTTCAACTTCTATATTCGATGCTGAAACCTATCAAATCAAGTCCGATTGACCTCAAATTTTGCACACAAATTATAAATGACATAATGGACCTATTCTAATTTCCAGAATCGGATTTCAACCCCGATATCAAAAATTCATCTCCCCGGTCAAATTTCCAAACTTAAATTTCTATTTTTAGCCTAAGTTTTAGCCTAATTCAACTACGGACTTCTAAATAATATTTCGGACAAACTCCTAAGTCCAAAATTACCATACAGAGCTATTGGAATTATTAAAACTCTATTCTGAAGTCATTTGCACAAAAGTCTAAACTCTGGTCAATCATTTTCATTTAATTTTTCAACATAAAATTTATTCTTCCAAACTAATCCTGAAACACCTGAAACATCAAAACCGACGATTTACACACGTCATAATACATCATACGAAGCTATTCAAGACTTCAAATAGTTTAAAGGAGCATAAATATTCAAAATGACAAGTCGGGCCGTTATAAAACTACCCCTGGGAGATGTATTTATTATGTGCTACTTGTTGCGGGGGCTATGTACGCACAAGATGACGAAAGTCTATGCGTACCTAGATTCATATTATGTCTGGGTAGACTTAAGTTCCCACCATGCTATAACTGTACTATTTGAGTTGTCTCTTGCCTATTAAATTCCTTTATTTTACGTTGCGACTTGAGACTGGACTAGTGTAGAGTGATAGACTTGCTATTGTAGAGATTCAACGGGCTTCATGATTAGCCGCGAAATAATTGTACTCCTCTTATGAATTTCTCCCGCGTTATGTGTTCTCATCGAAAGGTTTCCCTTAAAATTTATAACTCACACGTCTATTCGTGAGTGGGATCAAGGACCTATCAAAACTTCTTATTCTAATGGGATTGGGCCGTTCACCTCGGCAGGATAGATACATCTATGGTTCGTGTCGTTCGACCCTCAGCAGTGCGCACATTATGATGGATCAGGTCGTATGCCTCGGCAGGATTATGTACAACACTCTCATGGGAGTGGGTCGTTCGCCTCGTCAATAAAATAGATGTATATATGGTTCGGCAATGTTATGTTGGATCGGGTTGTATGCCTCGGCATTTCTATAAAATACTCTTACGAAATCGTATGTAATAATTGGCAGGATGCCAACATATCTGTGAGCTTTTACGGATTGAACTGTGACGACCTATTTGGTAAGGTCCAAAATATATATACTCTGATTGAGGAGGTAACTACTAGCTGAGAGTTTGAGTTATTGCTGAGAGGGGGATTGTGCCACGTATTATACTGGTTATTTCGCTTATTACTCTGACTCACACCTGTTTACTTCTACTGTATCTGTCTTATTGGACCACTAGTAAGTGTTGATGTCGACTTATCGTCACTACTTCCCTAGGGTTAGGCTAGATACTTACTGGGTACGTGTTAATTTACGTACTCATGCTACACTTGATGCACTTTTTGTGCAGGTATATATATGTCTGGTGGTCTTTTGGGCGCCGAGGCGCGGCTATTGCGGGGATTTTACTGTGAGCTGCATTTCATGTTACGATCTGCAGCCTGCAGAGTCTTCATCGGAGTTTTTTTATATTCTTCTGTCTAATTTGTATTCCAAACAGATGTTGTATTTTATTATATTTCCTAGTTGATGCTCATGCACTTGTGACACCGGGTTTTGGGGGTTCCTACGGGTTGTTCATTATTGTAGTTCGTGTAAATATTACCCTTTACCATGTAAATTCTATTTCATATTATTTAATTAATGAAAATTATGATTTCAAAATACTAAAATGAATAATTAAGTGATCAATTACTATTAGCTTGCCTGACGGCGGTGTTAGGCGTCATCACGACCTTTAGTAGATTTTGGGTCGTGACATACATTTGCAAGTCTAACCCATAAAGTCAAGAATGGAATCAAAAGAGTTATAGATGCATATATGAAATCTATATACGCAAAGGTCACATTTACATATATGGAACCTATATTTGCAAGTCTAACTCATGAAGTCAAGAATGGAAGCAAAAGAGTCATAGATGCATGTGTGAAATTTATATTTGCAAAGGTCACATTTGCATACATACATGGAACCTACATTTGCAAGACTAACTTATGAAGTCAAGAGTGAAGCACAAGTGCCATAGTTACATATATGGCATCTATGTATACAAAGGTCACTTCGCATACATGGATTTCACGCAAAAGTGGAACATGACAAAAGCTACTCATCTTTTTCTATAAATAGCAAGCTCTCTTTGTATAAGGATATCCAATATTTCATAAGACAAGAACTAGTCTTGGTCTTCTTTCTTTGTAGTAAAAATATTTCCTTAGTCTTTTAAATATTTTTAGTCTTCTAAATATCTTTTTTTAGCTTTTCTTACTCTATAATGGAGTAATCTCTTTTCGTTGGGATAGTTGATGAAGCTTGATATATTTTATAATACTATCTCAGTTTTTATATATTCTTGGATTGAAATTTTTTATTTATATTTCATACTGTGCTGAAATGATGGTTTATAATTACTCTATTATCACGTCTATATATTTTATCTCTAAGTTATTCATATATTAATTTTATAATTCTCGCGGAGCAAAATTAATATTTAATAACTGATGAATAAAATAGTAGAGTGAAAGTAATTTTTCAGTAAACTATTATTTCAAGTCAGTAATAGTGCTTGCCTCAGTTTTAATTCTCACGGAGGAATTGTTGTAGGCAAGATTATTGATCCTTAATAAAAATATTTTCACGAAGTTTTTACTTTCTTTTAGCACAATTCAAGTAAGAAAAATATTTTTTAGTGAGTAAAATATAATTGTAGTAGAAATAAGAAATTATTCTTTAAAGAAATAAATGTAGAAATTGAGATTTTATTATAGTAATATTATCAAGTGAATTCAATGATTCCCAACTCCTTTTTAAAATTATAAATCTTTCAAAAGTTATTTGTTTTGTTTAAGTACTTAACAAGTTTAAAACCTAACTCACTTTTCATCTATTTGATTCTCTCAAATAGTAGTTAAAATATTACAAGTCTGTAGCATAGATTATCCAGTCTCTGTGGGATGATATCTTAAACTATACTATAATTTGACAGAGTACGAGCAGGAAATTCCAATATACATTGGCCTCGTCAGTAGTCAAACTACCAATCATCCAAAGAAACTTAAACATCACCAAGTTTGACAAAAGAAAAGATGAACGTCAAGTTCCATGCGACCGCTCCTTGCTCTCCCTAGGTCGAAGGTTCTATAAAAATCGTGTTTACGGTGTATTTATAGGTGTAGGAAATGTTTTAGTCCAATCCCAAGTCAGCTAGAAAACTGAGGACCGCATCTCTCCCGCGCACGACATGTGAACTGTGAATGAGCGCCCAACTCTCTTTCTTCTTTCTTTCCCGCGCTAGCGCGCATTCTACTGAAGTTACTGTTTTGTGTAAGGCCACCCATCATGGCTCGCCAGCCTCACGCGTGAAGCGCAAGGCTGTTGGACGAGCTGCCTTCAACTATTTGTTTCTTGTGTTTTCGATCTTTTTCGCGCCAAATCATCTATTTTCTATCAACTTTCATCTAAACAAGTCCCAACACATGATAAATATATAATGAGCATAAATGAGTACAATAACCATGCAATCTATATCAAAATCACATAAAATACAAGGTACAAACATACTCAAGAACATGTATTTTTTGCTAATTACCACCTAACTAGGCAATATACTTCTCGTCAAATATGTGAAGGAAAAAAGAACTACTCATTCTTTAAGGGGGGAGTGCACAGTTAGCCACTAATTAGAGTTTTATTTACTCTTAAACTACTGTTTAAAATATATTTACTCTTTAGCCAGTGCTTTAATAAACTCTTACCTGCTCTGACAAAAATACCCTTGTGCTAGACATGGTGTCCTTAAGTTCATGAGTGTTGTGTAAATATTAAGGACAAAGTGTCCTAAATTAGCACCTTTTGTTTTAAACTTTAGGTCATCCTGTCCTTAACTTCATATGTGCAATGTAAATATTAAGGATATGATGTCCTTAATTTCATGAGTGTTGTATAAATATTAAGGACATGGTGTCCTTAACATCTTGAGTGTTGTGTAAATATTAAGGACAAAGTGTCATGTATTTGCACCTTTTGTTGTTAAACTTTAGGATATCAAGTCCTTAACTTTATATGTGCAGTGTAAATATTAAGGACATGGTGTCATTAACTTCATGTGTGCAGTGTAAATGTTAAGGATACAGTATCCTTAACTTCATGAGTGTTGTGTAAATATTAAGGACATGATGTCCTTAACTTTATGAGTGTTGTGTAAATATTATGGACAAAGTATCATGTATTTGCGCCTTCTGTTATTAAACTTTAGGACATCATTTCCTTAACTTCATGAGTCGTGTGTAAATATTAAGGACACCATGTCCTTAATATTTACACAACACTCATGATAAAAGGGTAAAACCATTTTTTCGTATTAATTTGAATAAAGTAGTGGCTATTTTTACTTAGCATTAAAAATAATGGATAACAATTAAATACCACATTAAAAAGTGGCTATCGTACGCCATCTCTCTTTAATTTGTTTGATGGTATTCGGCTAGAACTATGCCAAATGGCAAATTTTTGCCTTTCGTAGTTGGGGTCAAAATTGGGCCTACCTTTACCAAATTGGCCTACATTTATCATTCACCACTAACGAGAATGATTAGCACCACGAATCGCTATCTGTTCAACATGAGACTTAAAATTAAACAACAAAAAACTTATCTTAATCAAAGAAGGGCCTGAATGATTAGGAGCCCGTTTGGACATAAGAAATTTTTTCTTTTTTTCGAAATCAGCGTTTATTCATAAAAATTTTAATTTTCACTTGAAGATGCACCTTTTTCACTGCAAGAAGCTGTTTTTCAAACTTTTCACTCAAATCACTCTCAAAACTTCAAAACTAACCCAAAATTATATTCATGTTTAAACACAACTCTAAATTACAAATACCATTTTCACTTGAAAAATATTTTTCCCCAATTTTAGAATTTTACAATTCTTATGCCCAAACGCCCACTAGATTTGCATAGTTAAGAAGAATATTTTGAAGCTTTTTTTCCAAAAATAAAAGAAAGAAAAAATATATTAACTTGGGATCTTATCCATTAAAATGGAGACAAATGAAATACTATCTTTCTCAATTTATGTGACAATCTTTACCTTTTAAAATGGATAACCTGATGCACAAAGTATCCAGCATTGTGATGACCCAAAAGGTCATCTTTAAATTTAATAATTAATTTTATGTTCAAAGATCTCGAAAAGCACTATTTATCATTCCTCGACTTGCATGCACAATCTGTATAATTTTTCGAAAAGTTTTTATGTGAAAAATGAATTAAAATATGAAATAGAGCCTTAAAACTCAACTGAGTTGACTTTGATCAATATTTTTAGCAACTGGACCTGGATTAGTGTTTTGATAGTTCCGGCAAGTCCGTATCATAATTTGGGACTTGGGCGTATGCCCGAAATTTAATTTGGAGGTCCCTAGCTCAAGTTATGGCCATTTAACAGAAACTGGTAATTTAAAGGCTAAAGATTTACAAAAGTTTGACCACGGATTTGACTTTTTGATATCGGTGTCGGAATCCGATTGTGAAAAATTGAATAGCTCCATTATGTCATTTATGACTTGTGTGCCAAATTTGAAGTCATTCCGGATTCATTTAACATGTTTCGGCACAAGATTTATAAATTGAAATGTTTGAAAATTTAAAAGTTCGAATCGATTTGTGAATTGTAATTTCAGCATTGTTTGACATGATATGAGACCCCGAGTAAGTTCGTATTATGTTACGCGTCTTGTTGGGATATTTGGATATGGTCCCGAGGGGCTCGGGTGAATTTCGGACGAAATTCAAATCGTTTAGAGCATGTTGAAAGCAACAAGTTCTTGGAAAAACCTGGTGTAATCGTACCTATGAAATGGTGACCGCAGGTGCGCAGCCGCTCCTACGGAAAGCTGGTCGCTTCGGATTTCGTAAGTTTTTCTGAGATTTGAGACGTGGGCCTCACTATTGATTTTTGAGATAAATTTTGAATTTTAATCTGGAAAATTAGCAAATTCATACGGAATTAATCCCTACGATTTGTATTGAGTATATTGAATTGTTTATGACTAGATTTGAGAATTGCGGACACGAATTCGCAAGGCAAAGGTTTGTTGGATTCTTGAATTTGGTTGCAAGCGAGGTAAGTGTCATGGTTAACCTTGACTTGAGGGAATATGACTTAATTGTCTATTTGCTACATGATTTAATATGCGGGTACAATGTATATGTGAGGTGACGAGTACTTATGCGTTGTGGTTGAATCAAAGCATGCGAGTGGAATTTGTTTATTGTGAATAAGTATCTATTTAATTAAGATATTCTTGCTTAAGTTTATTGTTGATTATTTGATCATTATTCGTGAAATTATTATTTATTTAATTATTGTTGAATATTTTGGAAGGTGAAGTAAAAATTTGGTATTGAATTGATTGATAAATGTATATCCCCGCATTTAAATACTCTTCCGAATTTATATTATTATTTTCATGGTAAGGAAGAGTGTAAAAGTACGAAGGGTGTTGTCGTGCCATTTGTGAGTGTAAAAGCACGAAGGGTGTTGCCGTGCCATTTGTGAGTGTAAAAGCACGAAGGGTGTTGTCGTGCCATTTGTGAGAGTAAAAGCACGAAGGGTGATGCCGTGCCAAATGAGAGTAAAAGCACGAAGGGTGGTGCCGTGCTATTTTCATATTTACATTTGCTCATTTTATTGTTGATAAATTAATTGGATGCTAAGTGACACTTCTCGTGCTGAAATTATTATATCCTTCCCCTTCGCATGTTCCCTCC
>AWOL01S0004834.1:6178-29919 GCA_000715115.1 Nicotiana otophora | reverse complement strand
ATATTATCATTTGCTTATTTTATTGTTGATAAATTAATTGGCTGCTAAGTGACACTCCTCCTGCTGAAATTATTATATCCTTCCCCTTCGCATGTTCCCTCCTAATTTATAAATTGTTATTTATTGTATTATTGTTACTTTGTATTTGTATATACTTGTACAGGTTGATTACATACGTGTCTTGTCATAACCTCGTCACTACTTCATCGAGGTTAGGCTCGGCACTTACCAGTACATGGGGTCGGTTGTACTGATACTGCACTCTGCACTTCTTGTGTAGATTTCAGAGTTGGTCCCAGCGGCGTGCTGTAGATTTGCCCGGATACAGCTACCAGTGGAGACTTGAGGTATAACTGCATAGCGTTCGCAGTTCTGAAGTCCCCTTCTATATTGACTCAGCTGTGTATTATATTTCAAATAGCTTGAATTTTATTCAGACCTTTATTTGTATTATTCTAGAAGCTCGTTCACTTGTGACTCCAGTTCTGGGATGGTATTTAGACATCGCTATTATTATGAATTATTCACTTCATTGCAGACTTTACTTCTGCATTTGTTTCTTTGTTATTAATTAATTTAAAATCCTTTTAAATGGCTAATATTACCCTAACGTTGGCTAGCCTAGCAAGTGAAATGTTAGGCGCCATCACGGTCCCGAAGGTGGGAATTTTGGGTCGTGACAGTTGGTATCAGAGCACTAGGTTGCATAGGTCTCACGAGTCACGAGCAAGCTTAGTAGAGTCTAGTGGATCGGTACAGAGACGTTTGTACTTATCTCTCAAAGGCTATGAAATTTAGGAACAATATCACCTCTTTCTTATTCTGTCGTGCGATCTTATTCTATCATCGATTATTGAACCATCATATTCTATTCTCTCGCAGATGGTGAGAACACGTAATACATCTACCGATGGACATGGACCAGAACCCCCGGTGACAACTATGACCAGGGGTAGAGGTCGAGGCCGAGGTCGTGCTAGGGGCCGAGGCAGAGGTAGAGGTAGAGCTCAGTCTAGAGCTCGAGCAACAACACCTGTTGTAGAACCTCAGGTGGATCTTCAGGAGGAGTTTCCCGTTCAAACTGTTCCGGTTGGACCAGTTCAGGTTCCGGAAGAATTTATAGCTACTCCAGTGCTTCAGGACTCTCTAGTCCGTTTGGTGAGTCTTATGGAGGGCGTGGCCTAGAATGGTACATTTCCAGTGGCACCAGCCGTCTCACGGGCTGGGGGAGGAGCACAAACTCCCACTACCCCCATTCCGGAGCATATGGCTTCCCAAACTCAGGCTTCAGCAGCCCCACCAGTTAGGGCATTTCAGCCAGTTGTTGCGACGTAGGCCGGTGAGAGGCCCACTATGTCTTTTGAGTCCTTATTGAGACTGGATAAGTTTACTAAGATCTTTCCAGTTCACTTCAGTGGTACACCTTCTAAGGACCCACGGGACTATCTTGACCGCTGCCATGAGGTACCGCGGAACGTTAGTATAGTTGAGACCAATGGGGTCGATTTTGCTGTATTTCAGATGACGGGTTCCGCCAAGAGGTGGTAGAGAGATTATACATTGACAGACCAGATGGATTGCCTGCATTGACCTGGGAAAAGTTCTCACGGCTATTTCTAGAGAAGTTTCTCCCTATCACATTGAGAGAGGATTACCGTAGGCAATTTGAGCGTCTACAGCAGGGCAGTATGCCTGTTACTTAGTATGAATCCCATTTTGTGGATTTAGCCTATCATGCTCTCCTTTTACTACCTACTGAGGGGGAGAGAGTAAGGAGGTTTATTGAGGGACTCAATCACCCTATCAGGCTTCAGATGGCCAAAGAGGCCGCAAGTGAGATTTCCTTTCAGGCGACTGCTAATGTCATGAGGAGGATCGAGATGGTTCTTTCACAGGAGAGAGGGCAGAGGTCTGATAAGAGGCCTCGTCAGTTCGGTGGTTTCACTGGTGCCTCGTCTGGAGGCAGGGGTAATTTTGGTAGGGGTCATCCTCCCAGACCATTTCATTCAGCACTTCAGGCATCTCTCGGTGCTTTAGGGAGTCACAGTCCTATTATGCCTTACTCTGGGCAACTAGCACTTAGTGCACATTTAGTTCTTATCAGTGCACCACCACTCCAGAGTCATTACAACTGTTATTCAGCCTATTCGGGTCAGCAGTCATAGCAACCGAGGTCCTGTTATACTTGTGGTGATCTGAGGCACATTGCTAGATTCTGCCCCATGTCTCAAGGCAGCATGGAGTAGCAGGGTTCTCGTGTTATGGTTCCAGCACCGGTTGCTTCACCGCCTGCTCAGCCAGTTAGAGGTAAGGGTCAGGCAGCTAGAGGTAGAGGTCATACCATTAGATGTGGAGGTCAGACCGTTAGAGGTGGAGGCCAGCCAGTTAGAGGTCGTCCCAGGGACGCAGTTCAGAGTGGTGGGGCCCAGCCCTGATTTTATGCTTTTCTAGCTAGGCCTGAGGCCGAATCATCTGATGTCGTGATTACAGGAATTGTTCCAGTTTTCCATAGAGATGCTTCAGTTCTATTTGATCCAGGATCTACTTATTCCTATGTATCCTCTTATTTTGCTTCATATCTGGTGATTCCTCATGATTCTCTGAGTGCTCCTGTGTGTGTGTCCACTCCGGTGGGAGATTATATCGTGGTATATCATGTCTATCATTCGTGTGTGGTTACTATTGGGAGTCTTGAGACTAGTGTGGATCTTCTACTTCTTGATATGGTAGATTTTGATGTCATCTTGGGAATGGATTGGTTGTCACCTTATCATGCTATATTGGATTGTCATGCCATGATGGTGACCCTAGCCATTCCGGGGTTACCTCGATTAGAGTGGAAAGGAACTCTTGGTCATTCTACCAGCAGGGTTATTTCTTATATGAAAGCTCGGCGTATGGTCGAGAAAGGGTGTCTAGCCTATTTGGCTTATATTCGCGATCCCAATGCGGATGTTCCTTTTATGGACTCAGTACCAGTTGTTCGTGAATTTCCAGAAGTATTTCCTGCAAATTTGTCGGGAATGCCACCCGACAGAGACATTAACTTCTGTATTGATTTAGCTCCGGGTACTCAGCCCATTTCTATCCTACCATACCGTATGGCCCCGCCAGAGTTGAAAGAATTGAAGGAGCAATTACAAGACTTGCTTGATCAGGGATTCATTAGACCCAGTGTCTTGCCCTGGGGTGCACCAGTATTATTTGTAAAGAAGAAAGATGGTTCAATGCGAATGTGTATAGATTTTCGGCAGTTAAATAAGACTACTATCAAGAACAAGTATCCACTGCCAAGAATTGATGACTTATTCGATCAGCTTCAGGGTGCCAAGGTGTTTTCAAAGATCGACTTGAGGTCTGGTTACCATCAGTTTAAGATTAGGGTATCTGATGTCCCTAAGATAGCTTTTCGGACTCGATATAGGCATTACGAATTTCTAGTGATGTCATTTGGGATGACAAATGATCCAGCAACATTTATGGATTTGATGAATCGGGTGTTCAAGCCTTATTTGGATTCTTTTATGGTTGTGTTCACTGATGATATCTTGATTTACTCCAGCAGTCGAGAGGAGCATAGGTAGCATCTTCGGAGTGTGCTCCAGACTTTGAAAAATAATCAGTTATACGCTATGTGAATTTTGGTTAGACTCAGTTGCCTTTTTGGGGCATGTTGTATCAGCAGAAGGCATAAAGGTGGATCGTAAGAAGATTGAGGTTGTTTAGAATTGGCCTAGACCTACTTTAGTTACAGAGATTCAGAGTTTTCTGGGTTTGGCAGGTTATTATCGTCAGTTCGTGGAGGGGTTTTCATCTATAGCAAGCCCATTGACCAGACTAACCCAGAAAGGTGTTCCATTCGGATGGTCAGACGAGTGTGAGTTGAGCTTTCAGAAGCTCAAGACTGCTTTGACTACGGTGTCAGTGTTGGTATTACCCACAGGTTCAGGATCTTATATGGTGTATTGTGATACATCTCGCATTGGTCTTGGTGCAGTATTGATGCAAGATGGAAGGGTAATTGCATATGCATCGCGGTAATGGAAAGTTCATGAGAAGAATTATCTTGTTCATGACTTAGAATTGACAGCCATTGTCCACGCTTTAAAAATTTGGAGACATTACCTTTACGGTGTCTCGTGTGAGGTATTTACTGATCATCATAGCCTGCAGTATCTGTTCAGGCAAAAGGATCTCAATTTGAGGCAGAGAAGATGGTTGAGTTGTTGAAAGATTATGATATCACTATTTTGTATCACCCCGGAAAGGCCAATGTGGTGGCTGATGCTTTGAGTAGAAAGGCTGTGAGTATGGGTAGTCTTGCGTATATTTCGATTGGTAAGAGACCATTAGCTGTAGATGTCCAGACTTTGGCTAATCAGTTCGTGAGGTTAGATGTTTCAGAGCCCAGTCGGGTTTTAGCTTGCACAGTCGCTCGGTCTTCATTATATGAGCGCATCAGAGGGAGGCAGTATGATAATCCTCATTTACTTGTCCTCAAGGACACGGTGCGGCACGGTGATGCCAAACAGGTTGTTGTGGGGAAAGATGGAGTTCTATGAATGCAGGGTCGTATTTGTATGCCTAATGTGGATTGGCTTCGTGAATCAATTCTGGAAGAGGCCTACAATTCCAGGTATTCCATTCATCCAGGTGCCGCCAAAATGTATTAAGATTTATAGCAACATTATTAATGGAGGAGAATGAAGAAGGGTATAATTGCATATGTAGCTCGGTGTCTAAATTGTCAACTAGTCAAGTACGAGCATCAGAGACCTGGTAGCTTGCTTCAGAAGTTAGAAATTCCTGAGTGGAAGTGGGAGCGTATCACTATGGATTTTGTTGTTGGGCTTTCACGGACTCAGAGAAAATTCGATGCAGTTTGGGTCATTGTGGACAGGTTGACCAATTCAGCACATTTCATTCCAGTGGCAGTTACCTATTCTTCTGAGCGGTTAGCTGAAATTTATATTCGTGAGATTGTCCGCCTTTACGGTGTGCCTGTGTCTATCATTTCTGATCGAGGTACGCAGTTCACTTCGCATTTATGGAGGGCTGTACAGTGTGAGTTAGGCACACGGGTTGAGTTTAGTACAACATTTCATCCACAGACAGACGGACAGTCAGAGCGCACTATTCGAATATTGGAAGATATGCTTCGCGCTTGTGTTATAGACTTTTGAGGTTCTTGGGATCAGTTTTTGCCACTTGCGTAGTTTGCTTATAATAATAGCTACCAGTCGAGCATTCATATGTCTCCATATGAGGCATTATACGGAAGGCGATATCGTTCGCCAGTTGGCTGGTTTGAACCGGGAGAGACTCGGTTGTTGGGTACCGATTTGGTACAGGATGCCTTGAATAAGGTCAAAATTATTCAGGATCGACTTCGAACATCTCAGTTTAGGCAAAAGAGTTATACCGACCGTAAGGTTCGTGATATTGCATTCATGGTTGGAGAAAGAGTATTACTCCGGGTTTCACCTATGAAAGGTGTGATGAGGTTTGAAAAGAAGGGCAAGTTGAGCCCTAGGTATATTGGACCATTTGAAATTCTTGAAAGGGTGGGTGAAGTAGCCTATAGGCTTGCACTACCACCTAGTTTATCAGAGGTTCATCCGGTGTTCCATGTGTCTATGCTCCGAAAATATCACTTTGATCCATCCCATGTGTTAGATTTCAGCTCAGTCTAATTGAACAAAGATTTGACTTATGAAGAGGAGCCGGTAGCTATTCTAGCCTGGCAGGTCCGACAGTTGAGGTCTAAGAGTTATCCTTCAGTTCAGGTATAATGGAGAGGTCAGCCAGTAGAAGCATCTACCTGGGAGTTCGAGTCGGACATGTGGAGAAAATATTTACACCTTTTCACTAGCTCAGGTACTTTTCTAATTTCGTTCGAGGACGAACGTTTGTTTTAGATGTGGAGAATGTGATGACCCAAAAGGTCATCTTTAAATTTAATAATTCATAATTTTGTATTCAAAGACCTTGAAAAATACTATTTATCATTCCTTGACTTACGTGCACAGTTCGTATAATTTTTCGGAAAGTTTTTATGTGAAAAATGGATTAAAATGTGAAATAGAGCTTTAAAACTCAATTGAGATGACCTTGGTCAACATTTTGAGAAAATAGACTCGGATCAGTGTTTTAAAAGTTCCGGTAGGTCTGTATCATAATTTGGGACTTGGGTGTGTGCCCGAAATTTAATTTGGAGGTCCCTAACTCAAGTTATGGCCATTTAACGGAAACTAGAAGTTTAAAAGCTAAAGATTTCCAATGACCACGGATTTGACTTTTTGATATCGGGGTCAGAATTCGATTCCGAAAATTGAAATAGCCATGTTATGTCATTTATGACTTGTGTGCCGAATTTAAAGTCATTCCGGATTCATTTAACATATTTCGGCACAAGTTTTGTAAAAGCAAAAGTTTGAAACTCTTAAGTTCGAATATCAAGGTGTGAATTGTAATTTTGATGTTATTTGATGTGATTTGAGATCCCGAGTAAGTCTGTATTATATTACGGGTCTTGTTGGGATATTTGGATATGGTCCCGAGGGCTCAGGTGAGTTTCGAACGAAATTCGGATCGTTTAGAGTATGTTGAAAGCAGCAGGTTCTTGGCAGAACTTGGTGTAATCGCACCTACAAAATGGTGACCGCAGGTGCGCAGCCGCTCCTGCGGAAAGTTGGTCGCTTCTGCGACTTTGGCCTTGGGCTGTGACTTCGCTTCTGCGGAGATGAATCGCGCAGGTGCACGACCGCTTCTGCGAACGGAGGACCGCAAATGCGGAACCTCTCGCTTCTGCGTCTTCATCAGCGCTTCTGCGCAGTCGCAAATGCGATAGGAATGTCCGCAGATGCAGAAAAGACTAGGCATAGCTCATAAATCCATGTCTATATTCAAGGGGGACTTTCACGACTTTGAATTGGGTAAGTGTTCTATAACCAAAAGTGTTTATATTTCATAAATCCATATCTATATTCATCACTTATTTCAGATTTAGATGCAAGAAATTGAAATTTTTGTAAAACTTTTCAAAAATAAAAAATTAAGATTTGAAGGTCCATTTGACATCGGAATTTGGAAATTTTTGTATGGTTGGACTCGTCTCGGAACGGGTGATCGGATTTTGTAAGTTTTTCCGAGATTCGAGACGTGGGCCTCACTGTTGAGTTTTGAGATGAATTTCAAATTTTAATCCGAAAAATTAGCAAATTCATATGGAATTAATCCCTACGATTTGTATTGAGTATATTGAATTGTTTATGACTAGATTTAAGGATTTCGGACACGAATTTACGAGCCAAAGGTTTATTGGATTCTTGAATTTGGTTACAAGCGAGGTAAGTGTCGTGGTTAACCTTAACTTGAAGGAATAAGACTTAATTGTCTATTTGCTACATGATTTAATGTGCGGGTACAACGTATATGTGAGGTGACGCGTACTTATGCATTGTAGTTGAATCAAAGCATGCGAATGGAATTTGTTTATTGTGAATAATTGTGTATTTAATTAAGATATTCCTGGTTAAGTTTATTATTGATTATTTGATTATTAGTCGTGAAATTATTATTCATTTAATTATTGTTGAATATTTTAGAAGGTGAAGTCGAGATTTTGGTATTGAATTGATTGATAAGTGTATATCCCCGCATTTAAATACTCTTCCGAATTTATATTATTATTTTCATGGTAAGGAAGAGTGTAAAAGCACGAAGGGTGTTGTCGTGTCATTTGTGAGTGTAAAATCACGAAAAGTGTTGTAGTGCCATTTGTGAGTGTAAAAGCACGAAGGGTGATGTCGTGCCAAATGAGAGTAAAAGCACGAAGGGTGGTGCCGTGCCATTTTCATATTAATATTTGCTTGTTTTATTATTGATAAATTAATTGGTTGCTAAGTGACACTTCTCCTGCTGAAATTATTATATCCTTCCCCTTCGCATGTTCCATCCCAATTTATAAATTGTTATTTATTGTATTATTGTTACTTTGTATTTGTATATACTTGTAGAGGTTGATTACATACGTGTCTTGTCATAGCCTCCTCACTACTTCGTCGAGGTTAGGATCGACACTTATCGGTACATGTGGTCGGTTGTATTGATACTGTACTCTGCACTTCTTGTGCAGATTTCAGAGTTGGTCCCCGCGGTGTACTGTAGATTTGCCCGGATACAGCTACCAGTGGAGACTTGAGGTATAATTACACAACGTTCGCAGTTCTGAAGTCCCCTTCTATATTGTCTCGGTTGTGTATTATATTTCAAACAGCTTAAATTTTATTCAAACCTTTATTTGTATTATTCTAGAAGCTCGCGCACTTGTGACTCCAGTTCTAGGATGGTATTTAGATATCGCTATTATTATAGATTATTCACTTCATTTCACACTTTACTTCCGCATTTGTTTCTTTGTTATTAATTAATTTAAAATCGTTTTAAATGACTAATATTACTCTAACATTGGCTTGCCTAGCAAGTGAAATGTTAGGCGCCATCATGATCCCCAAGGTAGAAATTTCGAGTCGTGACACGCATTCATGCTGGGTCCGAAAAAGGACCGCACTCCTAGGGATGTGATATAAACAACCTACCTTAATGCACACATTAGTGGCTGCTTTCACGGCTCGAACTCGTGACCTATAGGTCAGACAATGATAACTTTATTATTGCTCCAAGGGTCCTCTTTACTATTTTTAGTCGGTCCCAAAAAATAATATCTTTTTATATTTAATAATAATTCAACTTTAAATTTTTCTTTTTATTTTAGTGAAATAATTTTTAACCATACAAATTTTTATTATTTATTTTAGATCATAAATTTCAATAATATTTTTTATTTTTTTAACTCCGTACCCTGTCAATTAAATTAGGATGAAATGAGAACTTCATTACCTAATTTGGGTACGACCATTATTCCAAATCTTAAGATAACACAAAGGACACCTCTAATTATATACATACTGTTGACAGATCAGCTATACCCCACATCCAGAACAGCCACTCCTAACTTCCACTTTTGACTCGGACCCTTTCCTTTCTCTCACCTCCACGTGTCACCTCTATAACTCACCTTCTCAACTGAAAATTTTCACTTTTCCCCTCTCTTCTCTCTCAATAGCTCTGCGATTTTTTAGGTAATGCATTTTCACCTCCGAATTTCACTAAGCTTTTTTCTCTGTGTTTGATTTCAGTTCTTTTTCTTTTTTTCCTTACGCCATTTCTCTGGTAATTTGTTTAATTAAGGTTTATTAATTATTATTATTTTGTGTTTTTTTTTTTTTGTGTTTCTCACGATTGATATATATAATATATATCTGTTTTTGTACGTTTTTGGTGGTAATTTGATTTGATCAGGTTGCGGTTTTCACCATGAGTGGTGCTACGAACCAGTTGATATCTGTTAGTCCGCCGGAGCTCAGGTTCCAATGTAATTTTCTCTCTCTCTCTTTCTCTAATATATATATATATATATGTGTGCGCGCGCCTCTCTGTGTGTGTGTGTGCGCGGGTGTGTGTTTGTTCATTTTGGATTTATTGTTAAGACAATTTGAATATAAGAATTTTTGTTTACATTTCTTATTGATTGTGTGGGTTTATGTGTTGAGATGTGTAATTAGATGAAATGAAATTAAAAGAGGGAGAAATGATTTGGCTTTTGGTTGATTTTTTTTATATTTATGGTGGTGGTGTTCCACCCAGCTTGCGTACACCTTGACTATTAATATGAATACCTGCCCGCCAAGCAGCGCCAGTCCGACCCTAAAGCAAGTAGGCCCCAAGAATTTAAGTGCCCCAAAATTACTATTTTTTTATATATAGTACATAATTTATATAATTATTTCTCATTATTAACAAATTTATTTCTTTTGTTTTCATATTAGTGTTTAATAACTTAAGTTCTTCCACTAATTAATATAACCAAAATAGTTTTCTGTCAATCTTATTTTATGTTTTTACTGAATTAATTTTCTTTATTCATTAGTTAGTCGTGTAACTATATCTAATAATCTAACTTATCATTTATTTTCCTCACATAAATTATAATCCACCTGTTCCAATTTATATGAAGGTGTTTGACTGGACATGAAGTTTATGAAATAAAGGAAGAGTTTTGAAACTTGTGATCTAAAACAAACTATAGAACTTGTGTGGCTAGAAATCATCTCATTAAGGGTAAAAAGGAAAATTTAAAGTTGAATTATTACCAAATATAAAAAAGGGGCTGACTAAAAAAAAGGTGTCACATAAGTTGGGACGGAGGAAGTATGGTTTCTGGTTTCTCTCATTTCAGTTGTGATGCAATAAACGTTAAATTCGTTCAATTTTTTAATACTTTATAAAACCTTGTTCTCATTCTTTTTCATTTCAGACACTCACTTATCTAATTTTTCAAAGAACGATGCTTATTATATATATATATAGAAGGTCTCTTATTAAGGCTTTGCTTTAGGCCTCTGATGCTATTGAGCCGCCCTTGCCGCCAAGGCTAGGGCGGATGGGCGAAATGATTTGGCTTTAAGTAGATTTTATTCAATATTTGACCCAAAAAAATGAGCTCTTTGGACAACATCTGAAAAACGTTTGTGCAGAACAATAACATTAGTAGATAATTGTATTTCTTTTTCCTTTTTTTTCTCCAAAGAATTTGAGTGTTGTCTAAGTGGGGATGTGGAATAAGAACATTTCTTTGATAAACACTCTCAAATCACTTTTCCAGAAACAGTTAAAAAACGAGTTGTTTTTTGCAAAAACTTCTTGAAGAAACTTAAACAAACGCGTGTTGTGGAAAAACTTTTTGTACTGACTTAAAAAAATATCCACAGGAAAATGCTACCTAGTACTCTGCCTCTTGCTCTTTTTGCTATTCTCTTTTATTGCTGTGATTAGGAAACTTGTAATTCCATTTGTTTGATTGAGAATGTGAATCCCTATTGCTTGAGAAGTTTGATAACTCGGATATGCAAAGTGCTTAATGTAACGGGATAAGAATGTAAAGACATTGTGAAATAACCTCTTTATACAACATTGAGCATATGTTTGAGAGATGAATACGGTGAAGGAACTGTTTAGAGTCATATTACTTATCATGTTCCGTTTTATATGACAATGTTACTATTTGGAGAATCAAGCAGCTTTATCTTCGAAACCTACAATTATATCAAATACATTTGAATATTTTAACTTGTCACACACATTCATGTTTCGTTCTGTTTCTGGCATTTCCTGTCTCAGTTGAATTGGATAAACAAAGCTACTGCGATCTTAAAGTCACAAACAGCACAGAGCATTCAGTTGCTTTTAAGGTATGCAGTATGCTTCATCTCAATTGGAATAGTTCTATTAATCCTTCATGTCATTTTAAAGGATTATTGTAACTCGTTTTCATTTGTTCACTCTACTTATACTGCTTGTTTTTCTTTGATAGGTGAAAACTACTTCTCCAAAGAAGTACTTTGTTCGACCGAACACTGGTATTATACAGCCCTGGGATTCATGTTTCATTCGAGGTACCGCACTTGAGCTTGAAATTCTGTGCAATTCACATAATTTGTCTATTTTACAGATAGTTTTAATTGTTGAGCAGAATATGTACGCTAGACACTACTTGCCTAAATTCTATTCCTAAGATTGATATCTTTTCAGTAGGGCGGGTTGGCAAATATTGATTGTTAAGTTTTGTGATGTGTCTGTAGTCACCCTTCAAGCTCAGAAGGAATACCCGCCAGATATGCAATGCAAGGACAAATTCCTCCTACAGAGCACAATTGTGAATAACGATATTGATGAACTTTCTCCAGATACTGTAAGAGTTTTATGCGGAGAGAATCTATGTAATACGTTTACATAGAGAACAATTCTTCCTATTTTGTGATATTAGTATTATTATTTTTGATGAATGTTCTATTATTTTTTATGTTGATGTATCCAGTTTAATAAGGAAAGTGGAAGAACAGTAGAAGAGTCCAAGCTTAGGGTTGTTTACATATCTCCTCATTCATCTCCTGGACATTCTGAAGATTTTAGACAAAGTTCTGATTTCACCTCTGTAAGTTCTAACTTTAATTTTAACGTTTTTGTCTACAACTTCAAGTGCTTGTTTGAACTTCGCCTTTCCCACGAGGGGTTGATATTTGTTCCCAGACGTCATAGTGCTGATTTTCTTAGGAGATGATGGCTAGTGGCTGAGATTTATAAGCATGCAGCTAATATTATCTTATTTTTCGAAAACTTGGCTTATTTATTTTTCAGTGATAACTTCTCATATTTGCCCTACTTTTCTCATCCTATATTTGAAAAGCCAGGCATTGCTCCCTTTTGTGATATGAGTTGTGCTTTTGGTTGAACGTCATTGTCTGCCTTTTATCTTACCGCACCTTAGTATTTTTCTAGGTAAAATTTAATTTACAATGTGAATGTAGAACACTTCCTATAATACCCATATGGATATATAAGATAAATCGGGTAGAAAAAGGAGCACTAGAGGGACCATGTTTGAGACAGGATTTCTTTTGCGATAGTTATTTAAGCAGTTCAGAGTGACTAGAAATTCCATGTGCTCTGCTTATTTATCTCTCTCTGCCTCATTTCCGACGAAACTTATATACCCTCAGATGACTGGCCAAACGCGTAGAGCATGTACTATCTTGGGTAACTTTTCAAAAGCACCAATTGCTTTACTTCCTCACTTATGCTATATGACCTTAAAAATAGATTGAAGTGATTTTTCTGTAGCAGTAATTATCTGATATCTTAGTGATAAGATTTTGAAAACAAATGGTTCTGTATCCCCCTTTAAGGCAAATAAGAAATACCATAGCTTAGAAGCTGGTACTCTTAAGCTCTGGTTATCTGTAGTGACATAGTGTTCAGTCAGTGAAATGAATATTCTGTGTGACTTGAGAAAATATCTAGTTTGTATTGGTATGGAAACTTTTTATGTGCATTTTCTACTCACATGTGTGTGTGGAAGGGAATAATATTTAAGTACCGTGAGTGTGACTTGAGAAGAGTTCTGCTTGCACGATATTTTCTAGTCTGCAATGATCGAGTCTGTGTACATGAAGATAGAGATAGAGTAGAATCTAAGTGCAAATTTTAATGCTAAATTTTCCCCTTCGATGGTATAGAATCAAGCATTGCAGCGTATCAAAGATGAAAGAGATGCAGCCGTCCGAGAAACACAACAGCTTTTACAGGAACTGGTTAGTTTACTTATTTATACTTTCACATTAATGTGAGTAGCTGCAACTTTATCCATATATGAGCATACACTAGTCTAAACAGTATATAAGGTGGCTCAGTATACAGAAATTAACTAGTTGGAATTATCCTCATTAATACATGATGAATGGTTGATTGTACATTGGAAGTCATATATTTGATTCATTAATTAATAGTTCATGTAAAGACATTCCATCCTTATTTTGCATTGTTTTGAATTTCAAAAGGTAAAAAAGACAGCCTTAGTTTCTGGGAGAAAAAATCTGGAAGTTGCACTCTCAGAAGGGAAAGCGTGATAAGTCTGTTACATTGCAACTTTCTTAGATTTTGCTTGCTTTATATGGAGCAGGCAGTAAGTATGTAAAAGAGAACGGGACAGCAATTAAGCTAGCCGCAAAATATATTAGGGTAGACAACAGTAGCTATCTAAGCTTTCAGAATTTCTTGTCTCTCGGAGAGCAAGAATGAATTGATGATAATTTAGGTGCTTCAATTTTGAGCTCATATCATCTTCCCGACGTGTTGTATAATATTGGAAATAGATGAGCTTAAATGGAGCGACATGATCAGTGAGGATTCATATATCCGATCCTAACTTGCTTGGAAACGAACCTTAGTTGTTGTTGTTGTATCATTTTCTACACATGAAATTTGGAAACAGCTTCTTGTAGAAATGCAGGGTACGGCTGCGTACAATAGACCCTTGTGATCCGGCCCTTCCCCGGACCCCGCGTATAAAGGGAGCTTAGTGCACCGGGCTGCCCTTCTCATATTTTCTGCTTCTCTAACTTGCAGGAAATTATGAAGAGACGAAGAAATCGGAATGATCCAGGCTTCTCTCTAAAGTTTGCAATTGTTGTCGGAGTCATTGGCCTAATGGTTGGCTTTCTGCTGAAACTGTTGTCATCGCCTTCTGTAGAATAGCTCAAGTTTCTTCATTCTTGGATTTTACTGTATAATTTTCTAGTGCTGATGAAGGGAAGAGCTTTCTAGCTCTGTTAATTTTGTGTAAATTGATCAATTTATATAATTTTTTAAATTTATAATAGCTTCTCATATATATAATATATATATATACACCATTTCTTTATTGGAGATAGATAAGTAGCGTTTGTAGGGACTTAAAAAATTAAAGGTTATATTACAAGAGTTTAGACTATTGTCTTCAAATTTTTAGGCCACTCTTTAAATTCTTTCCCCGTTAGTTCAGTAGGCTAAATTTCGCTTTTAAAAGAAGTTGGATTAGTTTTTCTTTTGACAGACGACTGTCGCATATTGAGTTAACGGGGATAGAATTTAAATATTAGCTTCAAGAAAAAGGCCATTTGTGCAAATGCCCCTATCACGCCTACAGGCAAAATGACCTCTCTAAGTACATACTGTTTAGAAAACATAAAATTTTGATGACATATTTGGATATGTTTGTAACTTGCTTATAATATTGAGTGTTGTTGAGCTTGGAAAAATGAAATACGATATGCTACGTTGTTAGTGTAAAACTAATTTAATTAGATGAAATTCTTGAACACTAAATTTGTTCCTAACGTGTCTAGTGAAGAACATAACGGAGGAAGTTACATAATAGACCCCAACTAGTGTGGAATTCAGATGTTGATTCATGTAATTTAGCTCAAAGAAAAGAAGTTATGATATGTTGTGGAAATTTGTAGAAACACAGATGTTGCGTCCAAACACACTAACTAACGCAAGTATACGTGGTCGTCAAGTAATGGATTAGTGAGTACAGTATCGTTCCCACGGAGACTTATGATTAACTTTTGACTGATTCAAACTTAAACAACTTATCGATTCAAGAGATTTCTCATAAAATGTATAAGTGATTAATTTACTACCTAAGAAACTATCAAGCAATGAAATAACTAGAGATCAATCACAACACTTATAGCATGTTTGTCCAAGCTTCTAAAATCTGTTTATTTTTAGAAGTGTTTTTTTCAAAAGTGCTTTTCAAAAAAGAACTTTTGGTAAGAATCGGTTTGTGCTTGGCTAATTAATTTGAAAAATACTTTTAAGCAGTAATTAGTATTTGACCAAGCTTTTGAAAACTACTTCTAAGTGTATTTTTCTAAAGTGCTTCTCAGAAAAGTGCTTTTTGGAGAGAAGCTATATTTTTCTGTTTTTCAATATCTGCTTCCGCTTCTCCTCAAAAGTACTTTTCCTTCTAAAAGCTTGGCCAAATATCTCAATTTTAGGCCAAAAGCACTTTTGGCAAAAAAGTACTTTTGGCCCCAAAAAAAGCTTGGCCAAACAGGCAGGCAATTTCAGATAAAACTCATTAGGATAGGATATTCTAGAGTCATAGGCTAGCTAACAATTTTGTTGCGTTCTTGGCTTAAACTGACTAATTGATTTATCTGAATTGTTGATTGACATGGTTAATATTACTCGTACGAATCTGTCGAGTTTTTACTCGCCTATTCAAGATAACTTAATACTTATATATCTATGACATTAAGACTAACAAGAACGCATTTACACTTCTTGTATTTCAATCAAGCAAGACAATTAGGTATATTTATATCCTAATTGCGAATCTGTTTCCCGATGCCTAGGGTCAAGAACTTGCTCTATTTAATCATATATGCAATCTAGAATTTCCATTTCGAGTTTAACTCTAGATTCGTAAGTAGTATTTCACTATTAGCTACTCAGCAGAATAATTAAGAACATAATTAAATAACACAACCCAATATGATAAAATCAAACTCGTCAATTTAAACTTCAAACGTTAACATTCATGTAGCACCCATGACCCCAGAATAATAAGGTTCTTAGCCATTCATGTTCATACAAACATAAAAAATAATGTTTTCAAACATAAAATCAATGAACACTAGAAGAAGAACGGAAGAATTGATCGAATTCGTGCTCCCGAGTGTTTCGTACTTTTGTCCCTCTCTCAAAGTAGCGTTCCCTCCCCAAAATAGGTTTAGGTTGGCTTTTATATGAGTTGGGGTCGTCTTGGGGGGCGAAATAACCGAGTTCCGGTCGAAATAGGACACTTTCACGTCACTAGCACCTAGGGTAGCATAGGGCGCTAGCCCTGGCGCTGGTTTTGGTGGGCATTCTGTTTTGTGCGCCGCAGGTAGCGCCCCACAGTGCGTGTGGCGCTC
The DNA here is from genome assembly GCA_000715115.1 of Nicotiana otophora. NCBI lineage: Eukaryota > Viridiplantae > Streptophyta > Magnoliopsida > Solanales > Solanaceae > Nicotiana > Nicotiana otophora. The sequence continues at coordinate 13,555 of AWOL01S0004834.1, read as the reverse complement.
AAATGTGCACTTTTGCCTTTTCTTCCCATTTTCGCTCTAATGCGCACACTTTCATCCCAAATTGCATCCGAATGATTCCTACACATAGAAATACCACAAATTAGCACAAATCATTATATTATACATCCGAAATCTACGAGACATGAGCATAATGCGAGGCAATATACATAAAAATATGCATATTTTAAGCCGAATATCAACACACAATAAAAACGGAAGTAACTATCGAAAAATAAAGTAAGAACGGAGAAAAAGTAAAATCCTAAGCAACAAGAGACCAAGGAAGAAAATTGAGGTAACATTCAGGAATAGTTGGAATTACTTTATTTAGATGTCTCGAGTTTGAATTAAAATGGCACTAAATAAAGATAATTAAATCACCAACAAAGGTTGTTGTGGAGTGATACATTCTTAGCTAGAGATATCGGGTTCGAGTCTTGAGTATGAAATTAATTTTGTTAGGAATCATTTTACCTCCTAAGATGGGACATTCCCGGACAAACTCTATGAAGTTTCTCTGTTCCCTAGAATTGGCTTTGGACCTTTCTTGCGCTTAGGCAGAAGAGGCCCGAATCATAACCTTCTAGTGAGATACCACTCTAGAAGGACTAGAATCTTAACCTTTTTCCTAGGATTAAACGAATATTGGCCCTCACTTGAATCCAAAATTTGTCAGGCTCCAATGGGGTACTAGACACCGGGACGGAAAACTTAAAAAAAAGAAAAGATAATCAAACCAAAAATAAAAGTTGGGGGTATAAATGTTAATAAAGAAAGTAAATGGCGTTTGAAAACTTTATCTTCTTGCAACTTCCAGGAACTAACGGGTACCGAAACTTTGTGCGTACTATATAAGCAGATTTTCAACGCCCAACAAAAATAATTGAAAAAACTTTTTTGGCGTGTTGAAGAAGCAAAGAGAGAAATGGAGTCTTTCACATCGTTCTTCAATTCGCAGTCGGCGTCCTCTCGCAATCGCTGGAGTTACGATTCTCTTAAGAACTTCCGCCAGATCTCTCCCTTCGTTCAAACTCATCTCAAAAAGGTTAGTATCTCTAACATTTCGTCATATTTTCGGCTAGTTTTGCGAATGTAGAAATTGGAATAATAAATTTGTTTATCTGGTTATTATAGTGTTGAATTTATTTGACGAATGTGAATTCAATTATTTGTTGAGCACGGCCTGGATTCTGTTTTTTTTTTTTAAAAAAAAAAATTCTTTTAGCCTAGATAGCAAAGCAAATTAGGTTACAAAAATTAGGAGAATTTTGTATAAGTTTAATGGTTGTTGAATTGTGTTAAGGTCTCATCTCAAAAAGGTTAGTATCCGTAAAATATCATCATAATTATGCTATTTTTGCAACAATCTCAACTTGTTGTTTCTGGCTTTATTAGAGCTTGGAATTGGGTGTTTTGCGAATGTAGAAACTGGAACAAGGAATTTGTTTATCTGGTTATTATAATGTTGAATTCTATTAATTTGCCTTGTGCTTCTATCGGATTGTTAATTATTTGCTGAGAACAGTTAGAATTGTGGTTTTTTTTTATTTCTTTGGCCTAAAGCAAATCGAATTAGGTTAAAAGAAATAGGAGAATTTTATGGAAGTTTAATGCTTATTGAATTGTGTTAAGGCTTTATCTAAAATTTGTTAGAGATGAGACGTTTTTAGAGTATATTAATTCACGTGCAAGTTTGATTCGTTTTATTGGGCTAGTACGTGAAAAGAATTTGTTGAGGTTCCGGCGAGAATCGAATCGTGATGTATGCATGCTTGATAACATTAATGTGTGAACCGCCTCATCCGAAAGTCCTGGGGGCTTAGGTCTAGTAGTAAGAGCATAGAACATGATGTGTGTGTTAAAAGCACACGTCACGAGTTCGACCGCAGACAAAAGCACGTATTTAAGTGCTGAAGGGAAGAGGGGCGGCTCCATCATTCATCAGTTTCAGACCATGTGTGTCCTCGGGATTTCTCGGTTAGCAAAAATAATAATTCATTTTTAATGTTTGCCACACTGTTCTTCTTGCTTTACATGAGAATAGCTAAAGTTAAACTGGATGTTTCATTTTGTCTCAGTACTAGAAGTTTTAGGTTTGTCAAGGGACTTTGTCATACTAATTTAAGAAATCATTCTACTTTGGCATTGAACTATGTCGATGTGGCAGAAATTTGGTGGAATCAAACCATTTATCTCTTTTTTCCAGTTTTTCTGGTCTTGGATTGTACCATAGGGTTTTAGTATTGCTTCAGAATGTTAATCATTTCTATCTTGATTGTAGGTCTACCTTTCATTATGCTGCGCTTTAATTGCTTCGGCTGCTGGAGCTTACCTTCACATTCTTTGGAACATCGGTGGCTTTCTTACGACGCTGGGATGCGTGGGAAGCATAGTATGGCTGATGGCGACTCCTCTGTATGAAGAGGTACTCTTTAAGTATTTTTCCTGATAGAGCTTATCATTTGCTTCTCTACCTCACATTTGTGATTCTCCACTTCATGTGTTCATTTGATTTTAACTTGATATATGTGTTAATTGTGGTGATCAGCAAAAGAGGATAGCACTTCTGATGGCAGCTGCACTGTTTAAAGGAGCATCTATTGGTCCACTGATTGAATTGGCTATTGACTTTGACCCAAGGTTTGTGGTCCTCCATCATTTTGTCGATTTAGATAGTTCATGTTTTAAAGAATTGCCACTGTTTCTAGCTTGCAGCCTTAGTTTTTTCGCACTATAGCTAATGTTTTATTTTGGTTTGGAAGTGGAAACACTATAACATTTGCCCTTAGCTTTAGGACATGGCCTTTAAATTTGGAATGATTATTTTGAAATTCATTGTTCTGGTACTTTAAGCTTGCTATTTTAGATTAGCTTTTTGTTGTGGAAATACAAAAGCACACTAAAAGTTTCCCAATGTTTGCCGAGGAAAAGTTGAATGTGCAAATAAGCAACAAAAATTGAAAGAGAAATGATATGTTTGAAGGTCTGGAATTTAATCAAGTTTTGGCTGGGTTGTGTGAGCCTGGATTTGACTGCTCTGTTAAGATGATATTATCTCATCAACAACAACAACGACCCAGTAAAATCCCACAAAGTGGGATCTGTGGAGGGTAGTGTGTACGCAGACCTTACCCCTACCCTGATGGGGCAGAGAGGTTGTTTCCGATAGACCCTCGGCTCAGGAAGACGAGAATAGAATAAGAAGAGACAATTCATCAGTAACGTCAGCAGAAACCGTAGAAATAGTAACAGAAGCATAAAAACCAAAAAATAGATGACATGCAATAACAGTAACCAGTAAGTAAGGCCCGGGGCTAAGAAAAACAGAAAAGATAGTGTGGACTCAATATTAACCACAAGCCGTCTAAGATCAACCCTATCCAACCCCGCCTCACCCCCAGTATGAAGTAGGAGAAGCTCGACTACCTCCTAGCCTACAACCCTAATGCTCGACCTCTAGACCTTCATATCAAGGGCCATGTCCTCGGAAATCCGCAGTCGTGCCATGTCCTGCCTGATCACCTTTCCCCAATACTTCTTAGGTCGCCCTCTACCTCTTCTGCTACCCACCACAGTCAACCGCTCACACCTCCTCACCGGAGCATAAAAGCTTCTTCTCCGCACGTGCCCGAACCATCTGAGTCTCGCTTCCCGCATCTTTTCATCCACAGGGGTCACGCCCACCTTCTCCCGAATAACTTCATTCCTAATCTTATCCATCCTAGTGTGCCCGCACATCCACCTCAACATCCTCATCTCTGCGACCTTCATCTTCTGGATATGAGAGTTCTTAACCGGCCAACACTCTGCCCCATACAACATGGTTGGTCTAACCACAACTCTATAAAACTTACCTTTGAATATCATCGGCACTTTCTTGTCACACAAGACTCCAGATGCTAGCCTCCATTTTATCCAGCCCGTCCCTATACGGTTAGTGACGTCCTCGTCGATCTCTCCGCTCCCTTGAATAACCAACCCAAGGTACTTGAAACTACCTCTCTTGGGGATGACCTGTGATCCAAACCTCACGTCCCTGCCTACTACCCTCGACTCAGCGCTTAACTTGCACTCCAGCTACTCTGTCTTAGACCTGCTCAACTTGAAACCCTTAGACTCGAGGGCCTGTCTCTAAACCTCCAACCGCTCGTTAACACTATCTCGCGTCTCATCAATTAGAACTATGTCATCAACAAATAACAAACACCATGGCACATCCCCTTGAATATGGTGTCAGTGCATCCATCACCAAGGCAAATAAGAACGGGCTAAGCGCAGAGCCTTGGTTTAACCCCATAACAACCGGGAAATGCTCTGAGTCGCCTTCCACAGTCCTAACCTTAGTCTTAGCTCCAGCATACATGTCCTTGATCGCTCTGATGTAAGCTACCGGCACACCCTTTGCCTCAAGACATATCCAGAGCACTTCCCTAGGGAGCTTGTCATACGCTTTCTCCGAGTCAATAAACACCATGTGCAGATCCTTTTTCTTCCCTGTATTGTTCCACCAGCCTCCTAATAAGGTGGATAGCTTCCGTAGTTGAGCGACCCGGCATGAACCCAAACTGGTTGTCGGATATAAACACCGTCTTCCTCACCCACACCTCCACCGCCCTCTCCCAAACTTTCATGGTATGGCTTAGTAACTTGATACCCCTATAATTGTTACAACACTGGATATCACCTTTGTTCTTGTATAACGGTACCACTGTACTCCACCTTCACTCATCCGGCATCCTCTTCGTCCTAAAAATTGCATTGAACAACCCAGTCAGCCACTCCAAGCATGCTCTACCCACGCACTTCCAAAACTCAACCGGAATATCGTCTGGCCCGGGCGCTCTACCCCTACGCATCTTACGCAAATCCCCCACGACCTACTCCACCTTAATGCGCTTGCAATACCTAAAGTCTCGGAGACTCTCTGAATGCCCCAAATCCCCTAGCAATATATTCCGGTCCCCCTCCTCATTCCTCATTCAGAAGACCATGTAAGTACGTATGCCATCTCTGCTTAATCTGGGACTCCCCCATCAATATTCTACCGTCCTCGTCTTTAATGCACCTTACTTGGTCCAGATCCCTCGCCTTCCTCTCCCTCGCCTTAGCCAGCCAAAAGTACTTCTTATCCCCGCCTTTTTCCCCCAATTCCTCGTACGGACGACCAAACGCTGCATTCTTAGCCTCTGTGACCGCCAGCTTTGCCTCCTTCCTCTCTACCTTGTACCTCTCTCTATTCGCTCTCCTCTCCTCCTCGCTTGTACTCCCTGCCAACTTCATATATGCTACCTTCTTCGCCTCCACTTTACCTTGGACTACGTCATTCCACCACCAGCCGCCTTGGTGCCTGCCAGAGTAACCCTTCGATATTCCTAGCACCTCTCTCGCCGCCTCCCCAACAATCAACATAGTTCGCCGTCGTTGACCACATAGCGCTCGCGTCCCCACTGCTCCTCCAAGCTCCCATAGTTGATAATCCCCCCTCCAACTCCTGGGCTCTATCCTTACTTAAAGCTCCCCATCTAATCCTCGGTCGACCACGAGCATACCTCTTCTTCCTCCTTATCATAATGTCGACGTCCATTACTAAGAGCCTATGCTGAGTCGCGAGGGTCTCACCCGGGATAACCTCGCAATCCTTGCACAACCCTCTATCACACCTTCTGAGGAGGAGGTAATCAATCTGAGTCTTCACCACCGAACTTTGGAAAGTTACAAAGATGCTCCTCCCTCTTCGGAAAAGTCGAGTTCGCAATCACCAGCTCGAAAGCCTTAGCAAAATCTAACAGAGAAGTACCTCCTCCGTTTCTATCCCCAAGGCCGAAGCCACCATGCACCTCGCCATAGCCACCAACAGCCGACCCAATATTGCCATTGAAATCCCCTACTATAAATAACCTCTCATCAGGTGGAATACTATGCGCAATCTAGTCCAAACCCTCCCAGAAGCGCCTTTTAACCTCCCCATCCAAGCCCGCTTGCGGCGCGTAAGCGCTAACAACATTGAGGGTGCACTCGCCAATCACCAACTTAATAAACATTAGTCTATCATTCACTCGCCTAACCTCAACCACACTCTCTAAGATCCCTATCCACCAAGATACCCATTCCATTCTTACCCCTCACGACCCCAGAGTACCACAACTTATACCCGTCCGCATTCCTCGCCTTCGACCCTATCCACCTAGTCTCTTGAACACAAGCTATATTGACCTTCCTCTTCTGGAGAATCTTCGCCAACTCAATAGACTTACCCGTCAGCGTGCCTATGTTCCATGACCCGATCCTCAACCTTCAAGCTCCCTTTTTCCCCTTACCCTCCTTGCCTCCCGTCTCACCCACTGACCCCCTCCCCACCCCCCTTCTCTCCCCCGGCAACCCCCGAGGACATGAACTTACTCTACCATCCCAGACCAGAGCCACTATACCTACAACAGACTACGAAAGATCACTAACACAGAATATGACCCAAACTAGAAGATAACAAGTAGCAACTACAAGTACGCTAATAATATGCTTAAACTAATGCTAACTAAATTGCCGTAATTTAACTATCACAAAGAGAGAGACAGGAAAGCGGGAGGTACCAACTCCCGATGGAAAGAACCTGGAGATATGACTTGGTGCACACCCGAGGCCGCAGAATCTGTCGTGCGTCCTTCCAACTCTCACCAACCTTTGCACACACCAGCCGATGATGCTCCGCTCTACTTGCCCGTACGCCTCGCGCTCGTCTCGGCAGCCGCAACTACTACAACAACAACAACAACAACCCAGTATAATCCCACTAGTGGGGTCTGGGGAGGGTAGTGTGTACGCAGACCTTACCCCTACCCTGGGGTAGAGAGGCTGTTTCCAAATGACCCTCGGCATCCTTCCCTCCAAGAACTCCCCACCTTGCTCTTGGGGTGACTCGAACTCACAACCTCTTGGTTGGAAGTGGAGGGTGCTTACCATCAGAGCAACCCATCGGCAGCCGCAACTAGTTCCCTAAAAAATCACACACAACCACCACGAAACCAATAGGAAAGGGGGGGGTGGGTTGCCAACCGCGGGGGTGAACATGGACAGACGCGAAAAGGGATGGACAACAAGGGAGGTCGCCGGCGGGTCTGCTAGGGTTTCAGGACTGAAATTTGGGCACAAGAAGGGTTGGGAAAACGAGCAGCGGGGAAAGAGAGACGGGCTTAGGGAGATGAGAGAGAAGAAGAAGGGAGAGAAGGGAAGACAGACATAGGAGGGGCGGTTGGGGTCGCCCGCCAGAAATTACTGGCGGGGAAAGAGAGAGAAGGGGTGGGGAAGAGAGAGGAGAGAGGGAGGCTCTTGAGTGTAAGAGTATTATTTATATATGCTTGTACCAATAAGATTTGTGAGAAG
>AWOL01S0004833.1:74817-115319 GCA_000715115.1 Nicotiana otophora | reverse complement strand
CGTTGGTGCTCGGCAAGTATGGCCCGGGTGCTAGTCATGACCCTCCAGTTGGGTCGTTACAGATGGTCAGGACCATTTTGTGTGGTAGAGATACATCCCGCTGGAGTCGTAGAAATTGCATCACAAGATGGCTTCTACAAGTTCAAAGTTAACGGGCAAAGGCTAAAATATTATTAAGGCATGATTTAGGAAGATAAAGTGATATCAACCATGTACTTGAATGATCCTTGATAAGGGATGGCCCGAGTCGTTCCACGACAATAAATCAGGCACTTTGTGGGAGGCAACCCATTGTAATGTTGTAATTCATTGTACCACGACGTTAAATCAAGCGCTTGTTGGGAGACAACCCATTTTTTTTATTTTTCTAGTTATCATTTATTTTCCAAAAAAAAGAAAAAAAAGAGAATGTGGGGAGGTATCAGCGAAGCACAGCTCGCTTCGCGAGACCGAGACCAAGAATGTTGAGGAGCTAACTTTTGGGGACAGTGAAGTGTGTCTCGCTTTGTGAGACCGAGACCAAAAGAGAGAAAAACAAATATAGAGTGGACAGCGAAGTGCCCATGGCTTCGCGAGTCCGGGACTGGCAACAACTGAACAAGTAAAAGGGTGTGTCTCTAGGTCGCGCGGTCCTGGTGCGACCTCAGGTATTTTCTTAATTTTTTTTACTTTGCATTTTTCTATTTTCTAGTTAGTTTATAAAAATAAAAAACCTCTCTCGTTCCCTAAGGTCATGTCATTATTGGCAAATTGAACCAAATGAAGCTTAACATACATAGAGTGTTCGATGAATTGCCCGAATAAATGTTTTTGGTGAGGTTTAGTGAAGTTTGAGTAGTTAACCTACCTCGATTGGCAATACGAACATATCTTAAGTGTTGGGTGGCCGTTGGGTGTCTTATGAACTTCAATTGTATTGTTTCTAAGACAAGTATCAAGCGGCCAACTTAGGCATGACTGGGGTGTTGCCTTACCTACATGTTGTTGAATTGTGCTAATTAACATGGAATAACGATCAAGTTACAGATTGATGCAGAGGGGCTCTAGACAGTTGATTTGAGTGCTACTTATGGTACTATTGCAGAGATCGAGGGTCACTACCAGTCCTCACCACAACCCGAGTGATTTTGAGGGAGTTTCTGACACCCACTCTACTTTTGATCTTGCTTATTTGTATTTTGTGATATTGTGCAACTGAGGACAATGCACATTCTTCAGTGTGGGGTGGGGTGTCAAACTTTAGTTTTTGTGGAATGTGCCTAATTGCTAGTGATATATTTTGAATTTCATGATCACTCTTATGGACATTGTAATTGTATAATTGTAGTAGTTTTTTTGTAGTGGCTTAATCTTGGATTTTCTTTATACCACGGTTCTTTCCCGAGGATGCCATTTTCTTGAACCGGATAGTTTTAGGGAGATTTGTTTTCAAAATTTGTAGAGAATTGTGGACTTTTCCCGACGATGGATTACCTAGACAGGTTTCTTGAGGGACTAAAGTCTAGAGAAAATACAAAAAGATTTTTTTTGTTTCTCTTTTATTTTGTTTTCTGGTTGAACTGGCAATGGAATTGGAAGGAGCTTGAGTAATTTGTGCTTTTGACATGTTTTATATCGAGGCTTAGGTCTGGAGCATTTGAACTAAGTACTTTCTTCATGATCTCTATAATTGCATGCCTTGACAATATGTGTGGCTTTCTTTTGACACCAAGGCTCATCTCTAGACTCTTATGATTAATTTCTGTGTGCTGGAATTTTATGATGACTGTGCTAGTTGCTTTAACTCGAGAGTCAAGTCCGAGTCGTCCTAAGTGAGCCATGTGCATTGTGTGAGGTGAGGCTTTAGTATACTCTGTGCCATCCTTGCTAGTCTAGAACTTGTCCCATGTGTGAGTCAAAGCAAAATGATTAAGTCTTGAAAGTTTGGGAAGTCATATAGGCTTTCTTTGATTGGCCATTTAGCCTATTTGCCTACTGGTGTTGATATTATCCGTAGTCACCCCTTTTGAGACTGTAGACCTTTTCTTTGGCAACCACATTACAAGCCGAATCCCCTTTGTTCTTAATCAAATCTTGCTGAGCCTTTACCTCCAAAAGCACTTAAGCAGCTAGAAAAGTAAAGAAGAAGATTGGGTAGCTTTTGAATGGAACCATAGAAAGGCCAAAAATGTGCACTTGTATATAAACAAAAAAAGGTAGTTGCCGAAAATACCAAATTAAAGAGAGTAAAAAAAGAGAGAGAAAATGAATAACACCTATCATATCTTTGTCTGGACTACTAAATATCTATATGTTGGTGTGCTTAATGAAGAAGGGCTTAAATGTGCATGGTTTCATGGAAAGACATCGAATTGGTCAAGACAAGAAGGTGCTTAAAAGAGAGGTGTGGTGTATTAAAGTGTTTAGGAGGGTTAGTCATTATTTTATCAAATATATCATACTCGTCCATTAGCCTACATTATAATCTATAAAGTTCTACTTGATCCTAGACTTTGCGAGCTTAAATTAGTACAGACTTACACTACTAGCGAGCTTATTGTACGAACTTGGGTAGCATAAGAGTTTATTTGTGAGAGTGAGCAAATTCTTCCAATCAGAGAGTCCTTAAATTATACTTGAACTTATATTTGAGTGCATGGAATAATTTCTCTCTATGGTTTGTTTGTGAGGGCACATGATTTGCAAAGGATTGGTATAGACCTTGATTTTTGAGTAGGCACAAAGAGCGAGTCATAGTGTGGAATGCATTAGAGTCAAATTTTGAGGCAAGGATGTTAGAAATGGCCACATAAATATTTTAAATGATCTTGGCATGAGTTTAAAACTTGAGGAAAGGTATGAAGAGTGCAAATGTTTGACTCTAAGTGTTGATATAAACCATTGCCATTGGTGTGATGCTTGAGTATGTTTTGAAAGGTGTTTCTTGCTTATGTGCTTAATTTTAAGTTGCTCGAGAACGAGCAAAACTTTAAGCGTGGGCGGTGATAAATAATAAAAAGTGCATATTTTGAGTGTATTTGTGTGTTATTTAGTATGTGAGTTGCGGGAGTTCACATCGCTTTTGAAGTAAAAATATGTTCATTACGTATTTTTTATGTGTAGAAATAAACTTGTACAGAAAAGGATCAAATGGGAGAACAATTGAAGAAAAAAGAGCGAAAGAGAAAAGTCTCGGACAATTAAGCGAGGTTCACTTCACCAAACCGAGACCGGAGCAGAAGAAACTAGGAAAGTTCCGGACATCGAAGCTAGGTTCACTTCGCCAGACCGGGACCAGAGCAGAAAATTAAACTTTCCAATCCGAATTAGGAGAAGAAAAATCCGTCCCAACTCAACCCTAAACCATATAAATATGAGAGTTAGCCACTTTTTGAAGGGAGAGAAGACTTGGGAGAGGCAAGAACACGCCTGGAGCAAGGAGAAGGATTCAACTTCACATTTGTTTTCTCTTTCTTCCTAATTTTTTATTGTTATGAATTCTAATCTTGTATTTGTGTAAATAATTATGAGTCGCTAAATTCTCATCTAGGGTTTGATGCAACCTCTTGAAGGATGACTTTTCCACTGCATTTAATATGAATTTGCTATTTACTTTTCTCTACATGTTTAACTGCTTATTGTGGTTGATTGAAGGGCCCCCGATTGACTGTGCTTATTTAGTATGTATTGCTTGGAAAATGGTACATATTTAGGGTAGTTGTTGGCTAACATCACTCCTAACGTATATTAGGAATCAATACGGAGGATTTAAAGGTGCTATTAGGAATAACGAAACCTTGGTGCTATCTTAGTGAGCGGTGAAGTAGTGTCAGCTAGCGCAGTTCAGAAGAATACGTCTAGTAAATTATTGTATTTGTTCAGAAGAGAATTATGACACCTAAAGTGCTCACGATCGGTAGAGAATATCTAGACGAATTTATATGAGACGTGGCGGGAAGGATTCCGACGATAGGGAAAATCGTAACCCTAGACCTTTCCAATCTTGTCTACAATATTTGCCTTGTTAGTATTAAAATTATAGTTTTTTAATTACCTTTCCCTTAGTTAGTAAACACTCAAAATATTATTTAATATTTCTGAAGGTTGATTACTTGAATTCTTGTGAAACTAGTGGTTGTGATTATTAGGTTAATTCCCTATGAAATTCGACTACGGACTTGTAAACCGAATTATATTTACAACAACTGCTAGACCTCTTAGGAGGCATAGTTGGGCGTGATTAGTTGTTGAAGAAGATAACTGATTTTGAGGCTTCTGTTGTTCTTGATGTTGAAACGACAATAGAGTTGAGGGAAAGATTGGAGGCTCTTTAGTTTGAAAGAAGCATTTTGATGAAGAAGGTGGCTGATTTAGAAGCTTCTGTTGTTGAGGATATATTGATGATAGTAGAGTTGAGGCAAAAATTATTGAGACAACTGCTCTTCATGATTTTGTTGTTTTGTTGCCTTGTTGCGTTCATTGAGGCATGGGTTGGGAATTGAACATTTCCTTTGGGATTTAATTTAGTGTTGTGTTATATTAGTTCGGGATACTGTTTTAGTGTTACGTTATTTTGGCTTCATGACATTTTATGGAGATATTATGTAATGTAAGTTTGTTAGTTGAGTATTAAGCTTTGATGATTGACTCATCTCACATCTTAATTTTGTGTATTAAGCTTTGAGTATTATGTAGTGTAAGTTTGTTAGTTGAGTATTAAGATTTTTTAATTGCACCCTTTAAGACAACTCAGCTCAAATTGCATATTTTATCTTCCACCAAGTCAAATATATAGGAGTAGTTAATATCGGTGCACTTGACATAGTTTTGAGGCTTCCTATTTCATCTCTCATTAAGTTCAGGTTTGTATACCAAACCTGGAACATGTTAACACATGATTCACGCCTTGTCGATCTGCACATGTCTCTGCATTGAAGATCAATCCATGTATCATCTTTAAGACTTACCATCCTAAAAAAGAACATCTTTTCTTTGTCGAATTGTCTGATCATCATGATGATGAACGCATATTGAGAGAGATTCAGATTCCCTTTTCAACATCCATGGCTATAGTTTAATATCAACGTTACTCGACCTCGGCCTCGACTCTTGTTGACACCTCGACTACGGCTCTCGTTGACTCTTCGATCTCAGACTTTACTGCTCTTTGGGACATTTCGATAAACGACGACTTGAAAACTCTTCCCTTAGTACTATCTTGACTCAAACATTCTAAAGTCAGATTTTGACCCATATAAAAAATTAAGCTCATTAGTTATCCATTGGTTATCAATTTTCTAAATGGATAATTTGGTTCTTATCCATATTTAACCCGTTTTTAAAAAGTTTATTATCCAACTTATTTTTTAATGGATCGAAAATGTAAAGGCTCGTTATGTCTATGTGGCGTCTATGACCATCAAGTTGTGTACATATACAATCCTTTCACCATAGAGCACAAGAAGTTGCCACATTTGCTCCTTAAAAATATCTACATCTAAGTCTCTTTGCCTCACTCTATGAAGAATACACACCAATGATGCATCTCAGATTCTCCATTCAGCTACATACCATGGATAAAGTGAGTCGGCACCATAACCTTAAATAATGAATTATAAGAGAACATTGTAGATAAAAAATTCCAAAGTAAAACTCATTGTACAAAATAAGCTCATCTTTGTAAAGCTCATTGCAACAACTATTGCCAAAGTAAAGTCATTGCAACAGTTGATAAAATTTCCCCGGATAGAAGTGAAACAATAAGTTGTCCAAATAACTTCTTTTTCATACTATCTTGCTCAGAGCATACTTAAAACACAACCATCCTTTAGAACATAACTAAACTACAACGTAAATATAACTGAAATTGAACATACTTATCATCTAAATAAGATGACTAGCATCAATTGTCATCACAATACAAAACTTTTAGTTTTTAATGACATTTAAAGGTTAACTAAGTGTAACAACAAAAAGCCAAATTTCAACTATTGTTACCTTTAAATGCCAATAAATAAGCTTCAAATGTCTAGCATCACACTAGCCTTTACAAAAAGATGAATAACAAACAAAATAACATGCAGATATGGTTCAATCATCTCCTGGAATTTCTTGCCCTTTCCTTGCCTTCATTTTCATGTTCCTTTTCCTTACTTCTGCTTGTAGCTGAAGTGATGTTACTGCTTCCTTCCCTTTCTAAGTGAGTTTAGTTGGTGAATAAGGCAAGCTTATTGGTATTGCCACTCCAGTTGCATCTCCAGTAAAAGGGATCCTTCTAGTACCAGTTGTTGCATCCTTGTTTGACTTTCTCATGGCCAACATTGTATCACTCTCAGATAGGATCATTGGCCTTAGTGTTGGATCTTCATCATCACTATTTTCAGACTATTGAGTGTCAAAAATTAATTGTTCAGACTGTTGAGTTGCAGCTTCAGGTTCATAGCATCTGCTTACTGAACTCTGCCCATGCTGTTGATAATCTTGAGTTGCAACTTCAGGTTCATAGCATCTATTTACTGAACTCTGCCCATATTGTTGATAATCTTGTGCTGCAGCAGAGTTATTTTCCATGCACTTATCTTCTTTAAACTTTTTCCATTAATATTTCCCTGTCAACCAAAGAAACAGTCATACAAATGCTTCACCAAACTGAAAAATGGTCATCAGATGCTTCATAAACTAAATAAAATAGTCATATAAATACTTACCTTGTAACAACCTCTTGCATTGTGACTTTCTTCACAACATTTACTGCATGTCATTATTCTCCCCTTTCTTGATTTGCTCCGCTCACCCTTCCTCTTAAGAGCTTCATCTGGACCCCTATTTCTCTTTACTTTGGGTCTTCCCACCATTTTGACCATTTTGGGTGGCTCCATGGCCTGGCTAGGGTCAACTTTCCAAAATTTTACCCCCTCTAACAAGCTGAATTTTTTGCTTATATGTTAGTAAATAAGTTCCCTTACTATACCACCAGTGTATTTTTGTGACTGGCTCAATCTTTATGTGCAACATTGCCATAATAGCATGAGGGAAGTGTATCCCAGACAAGTCCCACAGTCTACAGGTACATCTATTTTGTTCCAGATTCACAGTATGTTTGTCTCCACTTTCTGTGATCTCATAACCATAGTCACCATTGAAGTTCAATTTGCAACCATGTGCTATTGACCTATAGTCATTGTAAAGCTTCATACTTTGTGGACTAAAATTAGCATTCCGGCTTCTAACTTTGTCTTCATATTTCCATTATCTTGATCCTTATTTCCTCCAACATTTTGATAATTGGCATCTTTCTAGCATTCAAAATCTATGCATTAAAGGATTCAGTGAAATTGTTATCCACCATTAGATTCTTACACTAAGTATCAAAGTACGCTCTACACCATGCCTTTGAGGGATAATTAATCAGGTCCTTAGTAGCATCTTCAGACATTTTCCCAAGCTTCAACAACTAGTCTTTAAACTCTTCCTCATATGTGCACCAAGAACACCACCACATCAACTTTCTCATTTCCCACTCTTCCATGTCCCTTTTCTTAACCAGTTCAATTCAATGTGTCTAGCACAAAACCTATGATGAGCCTCAGGAAGCACAATGTTCACAACATCCAATAATCCCTGTGGTATTGAGTAAAAACAGAAATGGTCAGTCAAAAGTGCAAAAATACATTAAGGACAAAATGAAACAAAGAACAGAAAGATAAACCTTTTGCATGTCTGATATAAAGGTTACTCCAGCCCCATATTTTAGGTCCACTGACCTCTTCAAAATCTCCATAAACCAGTTCCAGGTCCTACTGCTTTCCTTGTCAACTACTGCCCATGCAACTGGGTAGAAGTGGTTCATAGCATCCTGTCCCATGGCCACCAACAATTTCCCCTTACACGTTTCCCTCAAGAAAGTGCCATCCAAACAAATAAATGGTCTCAAGCCAATTTCCAGCCTTGCTTCAAAGCTTGGAAACAAATGTACATCCTCAAGAACCTCCTTTTAACTTGCTCAAGAGCATCCTTTGAAATGTTGATTACAACATCAGTCCCCGGATTAGACTGCCTTAATTCTTGGCCATATGCTTCAATGTTGTTATACTCATCGTTAAAACGCCCCTCTAGCTTCTCAAGGGCCAATACCTTTGCCCTTTTAAGCTTAGATTTTGTCACATTCAACTTAAAATGAGCAAGTAATTTCCATCTCATGTCCTTTACCTTGTACTTGGGATTGTTTTGAAGTTTTCTTTTGAAATACTGAGCTAATGTAGCAGCATCAGCCCTTGGGTTTTTTTTAACAAGGATCACAATTATGATTTTCTTTTAAGGTTTTAATACTAAACCCAGCACTATTTTTATCCCTTGAGATAGAGCATCTAAAAGGGCATCCAACATCACAGTGGTACCTATCCCTAGTAGGATCAGTTTTTTCAATCTTCAATTCATACCCATTAACCATTGCATAGAAATTCATTACCTTTCTAGCTTTCACAATATCGTTAAATGTCATACCTTTCTCTAACTCCTTAAAATTATCTAACCTATGACTTACTACCCTCCTTCTTTGTTTGTTAAAAACTTCAAGTTCTTCAGAATTATATTCAACATCAGATTCATCAAACTCATACTCCCCAAGGCTATTTTCACAATCAGATGCTACATCAACATCAACATGATATATTTCAATGTGATGGAGAATGTTTTGAGTAAAGACAGTCAAATGCGACTCATCCACAATAAAAAAAATTGATAGACTTGAACTTCCCACATATAAGGAATTGTAGAGTTGTAATACCATCATCTCCATCTATTATATAGTGCCTACCCGAGGGTCCAGCAACTAAAAGTTGTTTTACTTCATTAAACCCTAATTCTTTTGTGAACTCTTGACAGATAGACTTAAAACACATAATTTCCGGGTCATACACATTCCACATATGCATCAAATTCTTATTGTATAATAATTCAGGGGAAAAGACCCATTTACCCCCATAGTTGAAGACAATGTTCACTTTGTCAATCATTCTTCAATAGAGTAAACATGCAAATAAATTGTAAACGAGAAAAAAGGAAACCCATTAACTACCATCGACAATAATAGTTCATATAAGAATAAAAAATCATAAAAAGACAGCACATTTTGCGACCATAAAATAAAACAAATAAAAATATAAAAAGACTCAACTTTACAAATTAAACAAAGCTTTTAGTGCTTTTAAACAGACAAGAAGAAGAAACATCACATGATATGAACCCCACATGACACAAATCTCACATAGAAGAAACCCTAAATACAAAATACGCCAATTTAGAAATACTAAAGTAAGATACTAACCTTGATGAGCTAAATAATCTTGACCCCATAAATTGATTTGAAAAAGAACTTCAACCAGATCTCTATGTTGTTGAAAACCCTAATGTTATTGATTGGGGTTTTTGGTGGAGAGCATTTTATCGATGATATGACGTGGGGGTTTGGGATTTTGGGGGGGAATAAACATATGGTAAGAAAATAAATGGGGTTGGGTTAGTTGGGGTAACTAGGGGTAGAGTGGGAAGTGGGGTAGATATGTAGTGGTTTGGGTAGCCGACACGTGTCAAACCTGGTGTTAAAAAACCAGATTTCTATTTTTTAATACCAGTTGAGTTGTTTGTTAATGAATGGTGGTATAGATAGGCAAGTGGTGTAACATCCATGGCACTAGTAGGCCGAACTATCAACGAGTGGCATGGATAAGCCATTTCGTTAAGTACAATGGTATATTTAGGCTTTTTCCCTTAAAAGAAAAAAAGAAAATTATCCTCTATAACCCCTCAAAATTTTAATAACTTATATTTTCCCCATTGACACAAAATGGCCCTCCGGCCCAAACATATTACATCTAATAGCTCGAAATATCTATTTTGTATTTTTTTTTTGTATAGTGACAATTTATTTTGTATATTTTTTATTTAGTGACAGTCTATTTTATATATTTTTTGTATAGTGACAGTCTATTTAGTATATATATTGTATAGTGATAGTCTATTTTGTATAGTATTTGTATAGTGACAGTCAATTGTATATAAATTATATAGTGACAGTCTATTTAGTATATTTTTGTATAGTGACAATCTATTTTGTATAGTGACACTTAAAAAATCCACTGTCACTCTTACAAAATATATACAAAATAGGTTGTCACTATACAAAAATTATATAAAATAGATTATTACTATACAATTTATATACAATAGACTTGTTATTCCAAACTTAATTTAAGTGCGTTACTATTTTGTTATTCGATTTTTAGAGCAAAATCTGAAATCACTTTGCATATTTCTGGGATAAATTTGACCATTTTCTCTTGTAAAAAATCCATGTTGAAAAACTATTGTTGGTAGTCAGTGAGGTCAAGTTTGTCACCTAACTGGTAGAATTAATACCTTTAGATGTGAGTATATAGCAGATCCATCAAAAATTCAAAATTCAAGACAAAAGCAAATAAAAAAGGTCATATTTTCATTTTTGAAAAAATTGCTGAACCAAAAAGCCTAACACATGATTATTTGAAATATCATAATCACAGTAAAGGAACTCGTCATTGCTACGTAATGAAAAGTTCTTCACAATTTTGTGAACTGCAATTTACGAAAGTGAGCAACAAGTAAGTAGCGATAAAAATAAAAATAAGATAGGAGTAGCTTTCAAGTGCCAAGTGAGAAAAACTCATTTTTAAATTAATATTGGCAGTTAATGGAACTGTAAAACAAAAGGAGACGTCTGAAAATGCCCAAACAATTTAATTTGAAATTCTCTAAGTAGGTAGCAGAGTAAGGGGAAGGTATGAATTAAAGTAGGTTATAGAGTTGAAAAGCTTGAAATTTGAAGGGGAGGGAGAGTGGCAGTGGTTTTGGGCTAGCCCTTTAATTGGTTTTGGGCTGTTAATTGTATGATTTATTTTGTGGCTACCTATTGTCATTAGTTTTTTCCGGATGGCTACAAATGAAGTTTAAAAAGAGAAAACTACCCTCTATAGCCCCTCAAAATTTTAATAGCCCATGTTTTTCTCCATTGATACAAAATGGCCCTCCGGCCCAAATATATTACATCTAATAACCCGAAATATCTATTTTGTATATTTTTTATATAGTGAATGTCTATTTTGTATATATTTTATATAGTGACAGTCTGTTTTGTATATTTTTTGTATAGTGACAGTCTATTTAGTATATATTTTGTATAGTGACAGTCTATTTTGTATAGTGACAGTCTATTATATATAAATTGTATAGTGGCAACCTATTTAGTATAATTTTGTATAGTGATAGTCTATTTGTATATATTTTGTATAGTGATACTTAAAAAATCTACTGTCACTCTTACAAAATAGATTGTCACTATACAAAAATTATACAAAATAAATAATTACTATATAATTTATATACAATAGACTTGTTATTCCAAACTTAATTTAAGTGCATTACTATTTTTGTTATTCAATTTTCAGAGAAAATTTTGAAATCGCTTTGCGTAGTTCTAGGATAAATTTGACCATTTTCTCTTGTAAAAAAATCCATGTTGAAAATCTTTTGCTGGTAATCAGTAAGGTCAAGTTTGTCACATGACTAGTAGAATCAGCACCTTCAGATGTGAGTATATTGTAATAATTTGACCGGTCGTTTTACTTTATAGATCCATGTTTCCCTAAATAAGACTTCTCGTATGTGCTTTTACTATTTTATGACTAGTGGGTATGGTTAGTTCTGGACATGAAAGGGTTCGGGTTAAAATCGGAACACTTGGTTGCTTAAGTTTGGCTTTAAAAGGACAAGTTTGACTTTGCTCAATATTTTGAGTAAACGACCTCAGAACTGGGATTTGACGGTTCCAATAGGTTCGTATGATGATTTTGGACTTTGACATATGTTCGGATCGGGTTTTAGATGACCCGGGAGCGTTTCAGCACTTAATATTGATAGTTGGCACCTTGAAAGTTTTAAAGTTCTTTAAATTTAGTTTGGAGTAGGTATTGATGTTATCGAGGTTCGTTTGGGATTCCAAGTCTGGAAATAATTCTGTATGGTGATTTAAGACTTGCACACAAAATTTGGTGACATTCAGAGTAGTTTAAGCATGTTTCGGCACGTTCGGAGTAAGTTGGAAGAACTTGAAGTTCTTAAGTTTATTCGATTTTGTTTGGGGTATGATTCTTATATTCGTGTTGTTTTCCGTATTCCGAGGGTTCGAGCAAGTCTATCTCAAGTTTACGGATTTGTTCGTATGTTGGGAAGAAGTCTCGGGGGGCTCGGGTGCAATCTGCGCGATGCACAGATTGAATTAGGTCTCAAAAGGGCTACTGGTGCACCACTTCTGGTATACCCGCACCTGCGTACTTTTGGCCGCAGGTGCGAGCCCGCAAATGCGTGATTTTGGCCGCAGAAGCGGCTTTGAAGCATTTGGCCAGTGGTCTGCAAAAGCAAAGGTGCGTGTGCAGAAGCGTACTCGGTTCTGCGATGAGGAGTTGCAGGTGCGAGAAGGCCGTAGATACGTTGCTTCGACCGCAGAAGTGTGACTGCAGAAGCGGGCAGCGCTGGGCCCGAGGAGTTTCGTAGAAGCGGACCTAGTGCCGCAGATGCGGCCCAGTGACCGCAAAAGCGGATGTCCTGGAGGCAGTGAGGTCCATTTATTTTAGGACTTAGACCATTTTTACTCATTTCTTTTATTCTGGATCGGGCCTCCAGGACATTCTATACATGCGATTTTGGAGCTTTTGGAGCGGGGTTTCCACCTAGATATTTAAGGTAAGTAATTTATACCCAATGTGAGTTAAATACATAGATTATGGAAAGATTTTAACAAAAATATTTGTGAAGATTATGGGTTTAGATGAAAAGCCTAGGTTTTGATAAAAATAGGATTTAGCCCATAGATTATCGGCAGTGTACACATTATTCTTGATCGGGCCATACGACCTCGGCATAATCATGCGTGCTAACACTCGAAGTGTAACCTTGTAAGAGGAAATTTACCCCATAGGTGATTTAAATTCGTAATTGCTTCAAATTGTAGGGGTTACGTACGCACGAGGTGACGAGAGTCTATGCGTAGCTACTAATTATACTTATGTTCGGATAGTTTAAGACCCAAATCATGCATTTATTGTAATGTTTGCACCCTACTTATTATTTAAAGTGCCTAAATTATATTGGAACTTGTTAGAGGAAATGTAAAAGACCGAATTTCACTTACTTGAATTTTGAGTGGAATACTTGACTGTTAATGGGAATTGTGTATTAGCCTTGTAATAATTTTAAGCCAAGTGTTTATAAAGTATCCCCTCTTCTTGTAGAGTGGGTCGAATGCTTCGGTAGTAGATAGATGCATTTATGGATCATGTCGCACATTCCTCGGCAGTGTACACGTTATTCTGGACGTCGTACGACCTCGGCATAATCGTGCATGAAAATACTTGGATTTTTAATGTTTATATTTGATGTTATTTCATGGTTTGAGAGATTAAAATAATACTAGACAAGAAGTTATTTGAGATTTATCATGTGTAAAGGTATTGTTTATTTCCTGGTTGTTATTGAATTATTGTAATTGTATGCATAACCCATGCTTATTTAGAACTTCTTTATTTATTATTGTTGGCCCATAGTAAGTGTCGATGTTGACTCCTTGTCACTACTTCTTCGAGGTTAGACGTGATACTTACTAGGTATGTATTGTTTATTTACTCACGCTACACTTCTGCACTAACCGTGCAGGATCTGAGGCAGGTGCATCTAGCAGTCCTACCGGCGTACATCCCAGATATCCCGAGGCCTAGTGGTGAGCTGCTTCCTGAGCCGTTCTGCAGCCCCTAGAGTCTTTCTTTTGTACTTATTTTCTGTCTATGTTATTTCAGACACTAGTTAGAGTTTTGTATATTCTACTAGCGCCCATACACTTGTGACACCAGGTCTTGGCCCACACTCTAGTAGACATTATAGTTTTAGAGTATTTACATATTTATGCTTGCACTCAGTTGCTTTCGTTTATTTATTTGACTCTCTACTTCTCAAATTTTTTAAATAAATGTAATTTAATTATTTCGGAACCCACTAAAAGAAGTAATCACGCAGTTAGTTCACCGTAGGCTTGCCTGGCGGCGACATTGGGCGCCATCACCGCCTATAGGAGAAATTGGATCGTGGCAATATGGTATCAGAGCTCTAGGTTCATGTAGGTCTCACAAGTTATGAACATGCCTAATAGAGTCTTGCGGATCAGTGCAGAGACGTCTGTACTTATCTTCGAGAGGCTATAGGATGTTAGGAAACTACGCTTCCTTCATCTCCTATCGTACAGTTGATGTGGTACTAAGTATCTTTCTCTTATTCTCTCACAGATGGTGAGAACGCGCGCAACGGATGTTCCAGACCATGGAGGAGCTACTCCCCTTATTTCTAGAGGCCGAAGGAGGGCTCCAGCTCGTGGTAGAGGATGAAGGCATCGTAGAGTTGCTCCAGTTATGCCACCAGTGGGTCCAGTAGAGAATTTTATTATCTAGAAATAGGGGAGGTGTCTACATTAGAGCCAACCCCTGTATATTTCATGTCCGCACCGGGATTCCAGGAGGTCATGGGCCGTATGCTACGGTTCATGTATTCTATGACTCAAGATGGTTTATTTCCAGCAGACCCGGCCACATCTCAAGCAGGAGGGGGAACATACCCCTACCGCTCAGGCTCTAGGGCATGCAACTGTCGTGTATTAAACCCTCGGCGGCACTACCCGTGGGTGGATCCCAGCCAATAGCAGCATCTTTACCCGAGCCTAGATCAGCTGCGGCCGGCGAGCCACAAAAGCTATTGGACAGATGGACCACTCCTGTCTTTAGAGGTGAGCGACATTAGGACCCCCAGGACTTTATTGATTGGTGCAGGAACAGAATGTACAAAATGAGGATATTGGATACCCATGGGGTGGATTTTACTACTTTCCAACTGGAGGGCAAGGCCTATAGATGGTGGCAGCCATATCTCTTTAGCAGACAATAAGATTCACCTCCCATGAGTTGGGACCAATTCACCCATATTTTTCTGGATAGGTATATCCCACCCTCTCAGAGGGAAGAGTTACGGTTTCAGTTCGAGCAACTCCATTAGGGTCAGATGTCAGTGACCGACTATGAGGCGAGGTTCTCTGAGTTGTCTCGTCATGCACTTATGATCATTCCCACCGATGCAGAGAGAGTGCAGAGGTTTGTTGCTGGTTTGCACACTGACATTCAGGCCATCATGGCCCAAGAGGTTGATATGGGTACTTCTTACGATCTAGTTGTAGATATAGCTCGGATAATCGAGGGTGTACGTCAGTGTAGCCGGGAGAAAGCTACGAGGGATACACGGTTTCGGTATTCTGGAGAGTTCAGAGATGCCCCGGTTGGGGACAGAGGCCAGTTTGTGAGGGGTTAGTCTAGCAGACCCACATATCCAGCATCGCCGCCTTCTCGGGGTTCTCTAGTGTGACCTTATTTCAGCGCCATACCAGAGAGTTCCCACCACCCACCAGCTATTTAGGTTTCCTCCAGTGGGTATTCAGGACATCAAGGTCAGATTTCAGGTCAGCAGCCCACTGTACCGAGAGGTTGTTTCGAGTGCGGGGATCCCAGTCATGTACGAAGGTTCTGCCCTAGGCTTCGGGGCAAGGCAGTGCAGTAGGGTCATCATCCTATGATTATAGCACAAGATGCCCCACCAGTCGTCCGACCGCCCAGAGGTGGAGAGCAGGTGGGTAGGAGTCGTCCGAGAGGTGAAGGCCAGTCAGGTGGCGCTCCAGCTAGGTTCTATGCTTTTCTGGCTAGAGCAGATGCAATGGCCTCAGATGTTGTGATTACGTGTATTATTTCTGTCCGCGGTAGGGATGATTTAGTAATATTTGACTCAGGATCTACATATTCATATGTTTCATCTTTGTTTTCTCATTTCTTGGTTGTTCCTCGTGAGTCCTTAGGTACTCATCTCTATGTGTCCACTCATGTAGGTGATTCTGTTGTTGTGGATCGGATCAACATGTCCTACATTATTATATTTTGTAGTTATGAGACTAGAGAAGATCTTCTGTTGCTCGATATGACCGACTTTGAGGTCATCCTCGGCATGGACTGGTTATCTCCATACCATGCTATCCTTGATTGCCATGCCAAAACTGTTACCTTGGCGATGCCAGAGTTTCCTAGATTGGAGTGGAAGGGTTCGTTTGTCAGTGCATCTAGCCGGGTTATCTCTTTTATAAAGGCTTGACACATGGTCGAGAAAGGTTGTTTAGATTATCTATCTAATGTGCGAGATACTACCGCAAAGACTCCGTTGATTGATTCAGTGCACGTGGTCCTAGAATTCTCCGATGTGTTTTCTTCTAACCCACCAGGTATGCCACCAGATCATGATATCGATTTCTATATTGATTTGGCTCCAAACACCCAGACTATCTCTATCACACCGTACCGTATGGCTCCGAAGGAGTTGAAGGAACAACTTGAGGAGTTGCTAGAAAAGGGGTTCGTCAGACCGAGTATATCGCCTTGGGTGCAACAGTGTTATTTGTGAAGAAGAAATATGAGACTATACGTATGTGCATTGATTACTGCCAGTTGAACAAAGTTACCATCAAGAACAAGTACATTTTGCCGCATATTGATGATTTGTTTGATCAGTTGCAGGATTCCAGGGTGTTCTCTAAGATCGACTTGAGATCGGGGTACCATCAGTTAAGGATTCGTTATTCAGATGTTCCGAAGACGGCTTTTCGAGCTAGATATGGCCATTATGAGTTTCTAGTGATGTCCTTCGGTTTGACTAACGCCCCGACGTCGTTTATGGATTTGATGAACTGAGTGTTATGGACGTATATTGATTCGTTTGTCATTATTTTCATTGATGACATTTTGATCTACTCGCGCAGCATGGAGGAGCACAAGCAGTATTTGAGAGTGGTGCTTCGGACCTTGCGGGAACAGAAGCTATATGCTAAGTTCTACAAGTGTGAGTTTTGTCTAGATTCTGTAGCATTCTTGGGGAATGTTGTATCAGACGAGGGTATTAAGGTAGACCCCAAGAAGATCGAGGCAGTTCAGAGTTGGCCTCGTCCTACCCAGCGACTGAGATCAGGAGCTTCTTGGGGTTGGCGGGTTATTATCGCCAGTTTTTAGAGGGCTTCTTATCTATTGTATAACCTTTGACTAGATTGACCCAGAATGGTGCTCCGTTCCGATGGTCCGATGATTGTGAGGTGAGCTTTCAAAAGCTCAAGACCGCATTGAGTCCATCACCGGTGTTAGTGTTGCCTTCCGGTTCAGGTATGTATATTGTGTATTGTGACGCTTCACCCGTTGGTTTGGGGTATGTATTGATGCAAGAGGGGTGAGTTATTGCATATGCTTCACGACAGTTGAATCCTTATGAGAATAATTACCATGTACATGCTTTGGATTTGGCCACGATTTTTCATGCTCTTAAGATCTTGAGGCATTATCTTTATGGGGTATCTTGTAAGATTTACACTGATCATCGCAGCTTGCAGCATTTGTTCAAGCAGAGGGACCTCAATTTGAGGTTGTGCATGTGGCTTGAGTTACTAAAGTATTATGATATTACCATCCTTTATCATTCGGGCAAGGCAAATGGAGTTGCAGATGCCTTGAGCAGAAAGGCGGAGAGTGTGGGTAGTTTGGCATTCATTTCAGCAGAGGAGAGGCCACTAGCTTTGGACATTCAGTCCTTGGCAACAGACTTATGAGGTTAGATATTTCAGAGCCCAGTCGAGTTCTTGCATGCGTCGTCTCTTAGTCTTCACTATTCGAGCAGATCAAGGCTCACCAGTTTGATGATCCATACTTGTTGGTTCTCAGAGAGATGGTACTACAGGGTGTTTCCAAGTAGGTTACTATCGGTGAATATGGTGTTCTGCGACTCGAAGGTCGCCTATGTGTTCCTAATGTTGATGGCTTGAGGAAGAAGATCCTAGAGGAGGCACACAGTTCTCGGTATTCTATTTATCCAGGTTCTACGAAGATGTATCATGACCTTAGGCGGCATTATTGGTGGCGCCGGATAAATAAGTACATAGTTAGGTATGTTACGAGGTGTCTAAATTCTCAGCAGGTTAAGTATGAGCATCAGAGGCCAGGTGGCCTACTCCAGCAGATGACTATACCTGAGTTGAGGGGTAAATACTGAGGTCCAAGAAGCTTTCTGCGGTAAAAGTTCAGTGGAGGGGTCAACCAGCAGAGGAGGCAATTTGGGAGACCGAGGAGGACATGTGGAGAAGATATCCACACTTATTCCGTATCCAGGTATGATTCTAGACCCGTTCGAGCACGAACATTTGTTTAAGAGATGGAGAATATAACAACCCGACCGGTCGTTTTGCTTTCTAGATCCCCGCTTCCTTAAATAAGACTCCTCGTATGTGCTTTTACTGTTTTATGACTAGCTGGGATGGTTAGTTTGGGACTTGGTAGGGTTCAGGTTGAAATCGGAACACTTGGTTCTTTAAGTTTGGCTTTAAAAGGCTAAATTTGACTTTGATCAACACTTTGAGTAAACGACACCGTAACTAGAATTTGACGGTTCCAATAGGTTCGTATGATGATTTTAGACTTGGGCATATGTTCGGATCGGGTTTTGGATGACTAGGGAGCGTTTCAGCGCTTAATATTGATAGTTGGCACCTTGAAGGTTTTAAAGTTCTTTAAATTTAGTTTGGAGCATGTTTTGATATTATCGAAGTCCGTATGGGATTCTGAGTTTGGAAATAGTTTTGTATGGTGATTTAAGACTTACACGCAAAATTTGGTGCCATTATGAGAAGTTTAAGCATGTTTCAGCACGTTCAGAGCAAGTTGGAAGAATTTGAAGTTCTTAAGTTGATTCGATTTGGTTTGGGGTATGATTCTTAGTTTTAGTATTGTTTTCCGCATTTCGAGGGTTCGAGCAAGTCTGTCTCAAGTATACGGATTTGTTGGTATGTTTGGACGAGGCCTCGGAGCCTCAGGTGCAATCCGAGCGATGCACTGATTGAATTAGGACTCAAAAGGGCTGATGGTGCACCGGTTCTGGTGTACCCGCACCTGCGAGCTTTTGGCAGCAAGTGCGAGCTCGTAGATTCGTGATTTTGGCCGCAGAAGCGGCTTTGAAGCATTTGGCCAGTGGTCCGCATAAGCGAAGGGGCGTGTGTAGAAGTGTACTCGGTTCTGCGATGAGGAACCGCAGGTGCGAGAAGGTCGCAAATACGCTACTTTGACCGCAGAAGCGTGACTGCAGAAGTAGGCTCACGTCCGCAAAAGCGGCCAGTGCTGGGCTCGAGGAGTTCCATAGAAGCGGACATAGTGCCGCAGATGCGGCCTAGTGACCGCAGAAGCGAATGTCCTGGAGGCAGTGAGGTCCATTTATTTCAGAACTTAGACCATGTTTACTAATTTCTTTCATTCTCTTGGGTGAATTTGGAGCTTTTAGAGAGGGGTTTCCATCTAGCTATTTAAGGTAAGTAATTTCTACCCAATGTGAGTTAAATACATATATTATGGGTAAATTTTAACAAGAAAATTTATGAAAATTATGGGTTTAGATGAAAAGCCTAGGTTTTGATAAAAATAGGATTTCGCCACGAAAATGGTTACGAGATTGGGTGAAAACTTATATATTTGAGTTCATGAGAATATGGGTAACAACTTTCTTCAAAACATTTCGGAATATGGGCACGTTGGCTCGGGGCTGAATTATAGGAATCTTCCAATTTGGGTTGCGTAATTACTCTAACAGCTAAATCATTAACTTTCGAGCGTATATTGATTAACTTATACTACATTTGACTAGTTTTGGATTGTTCGGCAACGAGTTGAGGCTTTAGGGTGAATTTGAGGCCGGAAAGAGAGCTTTGAGACAAGGTAAGTCTCTTGTCTAACCTTGTAAGAAAGAATTTACCCTTAGGTGATTTAAAGGTGATTTAAATTAATAATTGCTTCAAATTGTAGGGGCTAGGTATGCACGAGGTGACGAGACTTCGTGCGTAGCTACTAATTATGCTTATATCCGGGTAGTTTAGAACCCAAAACATGAATTTCTTGTAATGTTTGCACCCTACTTATTATTTAAAGTGCCTAAATCACATTGGAACTTGTTAGAGGAATTGTAAAGGACCGAATTTCAATTACTTGAATTTTGAGCGGAATACTTGTCCGTTAATGGGAATTGTGTATTAGCCTTGTAATAACTTTTAAGCCAAGTATTTATAAAGTATCCCCTCTTCTTGTGGAGCGGGCCGAAGTCTCGACACTAGATAGATGTATCTATGGATCGTATAGCACGTCCCTCGGCAGGGGACACGTTATTCCAAATTAGGCCATACGACCTCGTCATAATCATGCGTGATAATACTTGAATTTTTAATGTTTATATTTTATGTTATTTTATGGTTTGAGAGGTTAAAATAATATCAGACAGGAACTTATTTGAGATTTATCATGCATAAAGGGATTATTTGTTTCCTGGTGTCGATGTCGACCCCTCATTACTACTTTTTCAAGGTTAGACTTGATACTTACTGGGTACATATTGTTTATGTACTCATGCTACACTTCTGCACTAACCGTGTAGGATATGAGGCATTTGCATTTGGCAATCCTACCGACACGCATCTCAGATATCTCGAGGCCTAGTGGTGAGCTGCTTCTTGAGCCGTTCTGCATCCCCTAGAGTCTATCTTTTTGTACTTATTTTCTGTCTATGTTATTTCAGACAGTAGTTAGAGTTTTGTATATTCTACTAGCGCTCATACACTTGTGACACCAGGTCTACACACTCTAGTAAACTTTATGGTTTTGGAGTATTTACATATTTATGCTTGCACTCAATTGCTTTCGTCTATTTATTTGACTCTCTACTTCTCAAATTTCTTAATAAATAGAATTTAATTACTTGGGAACCTACTAAAAGAAGTAATCACGTAGTTAGTTCACCATAGGATTGCCTGGCGGCGACGTTGGGCGCCATCACGGCCTATAGGAGAAATTGGGTCGTGACACATATAGCAGATATAGGGGTGTACATGGGTCGGGTTGGTTTGGATTTTCTAATTACCAAACCAAAATAATTATATCGGGTTATTAAATCTAAATACTAAATCAAACCAATAAAAGTCGGGTTTTTTCGGTTTTTTTTTTATAAAGTCATCATAGACAAAACGTAAAATTAGTGCTCCAAATATTTCTTTAATCCTAGTAATACATAACTATATAAGGTATTTTTTAATAAAATAACATAAATATGAGATGAGTCGTGACATTGTACTAAAATATTCGACAATAAAGATAATAAAATCACATAAAATAAATATTATTAATAAGCCATAATGAAAACAAACATAATTTAAAATTATGACTAATAAGTATTATTATATTTACATGACTAACCAGTAAAAGAAAAATAAGTTATACATTTTATCTCAACCATGGAAAAACTAAAAGATAGATATCCAACATTATTTTCATTCATAGTACAATTGGATTGAATGTCTTTTATTAGCATTAGTATTGATTTGATTTTGGTTTAGGATTTATTTAAGTTACTAACATTTATGGACTATAAACTTATTGGGGCATCCAAAAAGTATAAGTCCAAGCTTGAAATAATACGTTAAAAGATAAAATTATGAAAAATCATAAGAAATATTTATAAACTACACTACTTTTTTTGGTAGGGTTGGTTTAGTTTCGGTTTGACTTTTTTTAGTTAAAACCAAATCAAACCAAATATGGTCGGATTTTTTTATCCAACACCAAACCAAATCAAACCAAACTCACTACTAAAAATTCGGTAAAACCGACCAACTTTGGTCGGTAATGGTCAATAACCGTCCAAAACGCGACCATTTACGTGTGGACGGTATTTTAGGGGTCGTAAAGGCATACCGACCAAAGTTGGTCGAAAATTATCGACCAACTTTGGTCGGTCAATTAAATTCAAAAAAAAAACTATTGCAAAAAAAAAGACCAAAGTTGGTCGATTTTTTAATTATGTAATCAAAAGATTCACCATTTGGGAATCGAACCGGGGTTTGTACTGTGGCAGGATATAATTTTATCACTAGCCTATTGGTACATTTTGTTTTAAGGCTAGCTTTTATTTGATTTATACTCTTTAATTGTATTTTTGTACGAAAATAACCGACCAAAGTTGGTCGGTTTTATTAAAAAATAAAATTACCGATCAAAGTTAGTCGGTTTTTGCCGAATTTCTAGTAGTGACTATAGTCGGATTTTTTTTCTCGGTTTGACTCGGATTATCGGGTTGGTGCGATTTGTTGATTTTATTTGTACACCCTTAAGCAAATACATCAAAAATTCAAAATTCAAGACAAAATAAATTAAAAAGGTCATATTTTCATTTTTTGAAAAAATTGCTGAACCAAAAATCCTAACACAGGATTATTTGAAATATCATAATTGCATTAAAGGAACTCGTCATTGCTCCGTAATGAAAAGTTCTCCACAATTTTGTGAATTGCAATTTACGAAAGTGAACAACAAGTAAGTAGCGATAAAAATAAAAATAAGATAGGAGTAGCTTTCAAGTGCCAAGTGGGAATAAAACTCTTTTTAAAATTAATATTGGCAGCTAACGGAACTGTAAAACAAAAGGGGATGTCTGAAAATGCCCAAACAATTTAATTTAAATTTCTCTAATTAGGTGGTAGAGTAAGGGGAATGTATGAATTAAAGTAGGTTACAGAGTTGAAAAGTTTGAAATTTAAAGGGGGGAGTGTGACGGTGGTCTTCAGCTAGCCCTTTAATTGGCTTTGGGCTGTTAGTTGTATGGTTTAATTTGTACTACCTATTATCATTAGTTTTTCTCGGATAGCTACAAATGAAGTTTAGAAAGAGAAAACTACCCTCTATAGCCCCTCAAAATTTAATAACCCATGTTTTTCCTCATTGACACGAAATGACCCTCCGGCCCAAACATATTACATCTAATAGCCCGAAATGTCTATTTTGTATAATTTTTGTATAGTGACAGTCTATTTTGTATATTTTTTATATATTGACAGTCTATTTAGTATATATTTTTTATAGTGACAGTCTATTTTGTATATTTTTTATATATTGACAGTCTATTTAGTATATATTTTTTATAGTGACAGTCTATTTTGTATATTTTTTATATATTGACAGTCTATTTAGTATATATTTTTTATAGTGACAGTCTATTTTGTATATATTTTGTATAGTGACAGTCTATTGTATATAAATTGTATAGTGTGAAATATATCATTTTCTCTCTCTAGAAATGCAATTTCCTCTCTCTACTGAAATGGCAAGGAAATCCAAGACGGTAGGGAGAGCACCACAAAATTAGAGTGTACCAACGAATCAAGTGGGGAAAAGAGGAATACCCCAATCAATTGATGCAAAGAAGACTAGAAATCTGAATATTATTCAAGGAATTGTTCCATTAGGATTGAACGGTGCATCAGCTTCATCAACTCCGATTCAAACACCAGGGTTGAATAACACACAAGGGAGTATCTCACATACTCAATCTACAACATCATGGGCGGATATGGCAGAAGAGGAAGAAGTAGAGAACAGAATAAAAGAGGCGACAAAGAATATGAACCCTATAACTAACTCATGGAGCAGAGTAGTGGGGAACATACCAAATCCAGAGGGCTTAGACCTGAGTAATGAGGAACACAGCAACAATAATGTTAAAATAACAATGGAATATATCAAAGAGGAAATAAAGTTCTGGAATTCAGCAGTGATATGTTACATATTGGGATCGAACCCGCCTCAAACAGTGATGGAAGGATATTTCAAGAGAATTTAGGGACAATTGGGTATTGATAACATATCGCAGGTGAATCGTGGAGTCTTCCTAGTCAGATTTCATAGTGTTGAGTCCAAACTTAAAGTGGTGGAATATGGAGTTCAAATGTTTGATAAAAAGTATGTGGTAGTCAAGCCTTGGAAGCCGGAGATATACATGAAAAAGGAGATGGTGGATAAAATCCCAGTGTTGATCCGACTAACAGGATTGGATATCAAATATTAGGGGAAAGGAGTGTTAACTAAGATGGATTGGTAGGGAAACCACTTAGAGTTGACATAGCAACAACATAAAAGGAGAGGTTATCTTTTGCAAGAGTGCTGGAGAAAATTTCTTTGAATCAGAAGTACCCCTCAATGATAATGTTTGAAAATGAATATGGGAAAATAGTGGAAGAAGAGATACACTATGAATGGAAACCAACATTATGTCCAAAATGCAAAAACTTTGGGCATGACATGAAAGAATGTAGAAAACAACAAACGGAGGAGGCGGAGAAAGCAAAGCAGGACAAGGAGAAACAGAACACAACAATGGCTCCTCCAAAAGAAGCAGAGAAATAACAACAAGGAAATACTGGGGTTGGGCGTGGTATACAACAACAATATGTTTGGCAACAAGTCGGAGAAAAGGGAAATAAGAATGTGACTAAGCAAAGTAGTGCCATATAGAAAGGGAGTGGACCTTAGAACTCGAGTTATATCAACATGGAACACATTTGATGCTCTGAACGATCAGAAAACACATGATCATACACAAAATGAAGATGAAAAAGCCAACACTTCTTACCATAGGGAAGGACTAGTAGATGTTGTACCTAGACTAGGTCAGGGTAGGGGCCATCCCCCTACCAATGGATAATATAGGATTTTGGAACACCAGAGGCTTAAACAAACTAAAAAAGCAGAAAGAGGTTCACTTATTTCTGCACAATGCTAAAGTTGATTAATTTGGTCCGCTGAAGACAAAGATTAAGAGGAATAAAGTAATTGCAGCTTCTCTTAATCTTTGTGAGAATTGGTCAGTTGTTACTAACTTGTCCCATCACCCTGGAGGGAGAATTTGGTTACTTTGGAATCCCTAAATATATGATGTAAACATTGGAAGAGTCACTGAGCAACTCATACATTGCAAAGTAAAGCATAGAGGGACATGTAAAGAATTATGTACAGTTATGGTGTATGGTTTCAATGACCATGCATTTAGAAGATCATTGTGGAAGAAAATAGAAGATATACACAACCAGGAAGAAAATAGAAGATATACACAACCAGATACAATGAGCATGGACAATCATAGGAGATTTTAATTGTATTCTCAATTCTAATGAGAGAATAGGAAGGGCAGTCACAGTGAGAGAAATGAGGGAATTCAGGTAATGTGTAGACCAATGTGAATTGCAGGAATTGAAATCATCAGGAGCCTTCTACACATGGAATGATAAACAACAAAGGGCTGATAGAGTGTATAGCAGGATTGACAGAGTTTTGACCAATATAGACTGGCTTACTCAACTGTCGGCGTCAGAGGTTCATTTTATGAATGAGGATTGTATAACCATTGTCTTGCAATCATAAAATGGGGAAAAGGTAGCCAGAATAATATAAGATTATTCGAGTATTTTAATATGTGGAAATTAGTCCTTGAGTACAAGAAGAAAGTGCAGAGCAACTGTACTACATCATTACCAGATACAAAGATGTTCCAACTAGTTGGCAAGTTGAATAACCTGAAAACATCCTTGCAAGAGTTAAATAGAACAAGATTTAGTAATGTTGAAATGAAAGCAGAAAAAGCAATGGACATCTGATGGCATGTCAATGCAATATACAACAGGATCCACAGAATATGGCACTACTAGAGGAGGAAAACAAGCTAATTCAAGAGTGCTAGAGGTGGAACAAGGCAAGGAAATTATATTTACAACAGAAAAGCAAAGCACAATGGCTTCAGAGAGGTGACCAAAATACAAAATACAAAATACTTCCACAATTACATGAAGAGCAACAGGAATGCAACAAGAGTATTTACAATTAGAAATGACAAGGGAAAAACAAAAACATAAATAGAAGAGATTGCAATAGCTTTTCTGGATTATTATAAAGAGCTGTTGGGAACAAAAGCTACACAAAGAGTTCATGTCAATAGCAATTTGGTCAGGAAAGGAGCAACGGCATCAGGGGCACAGAGAAGCTTGCCGGAGGCTAACTTCATAGAAAAGGAGGTTAAACAAGCCTTATGGGCAATACCAGGAGACAAATCCCTAGGTCCTGATAGATATGGAAGTCATTTTTTTAAAGATATCTTGAAGATAGTGGGGAAAGATGTATGTGATGCAATGCTAGAATTTTTTGACAATGGTAAACTGTTGAAGATAATGAACAATACAACCATTACTCTCATACCTAAAAGCAACCATGCAGAGTCAGTAAGTGATTATAAACTAATAGCCTGCTGCAACATAATCTACAAGATAATTTCTAAGATGCTATGCAACAGACTCAATGAGGTACTTCCTATAATTATATCACATAACCAGAGTGCATTTGTGGAAAACAGAACCATTGTGCAGAATATACTTATATGCCAAAACTTAGTGAGATTGTACAACAGAAAGAATTCTACAAAAAGCTGCCTCATTAAAGTAGATATCAGGAAGGTTTATGACATTGTCGAGTTGGAGTTTGTTCAATAAATGCTATATGCTCCTAATTTTCTGGAAGATTTATAAGATGGGTAATGGTTTGCATCACTTCATCACAATATACACTGGTTCTAAATGGAAGAATGTATGGAAAAATCATAGGCATAAGAGGATTAAGACAGGGGGATCCCATATCCCAATTATTGTTTGTAATATGCATGGAGTACTTCACCAGGATTATGAAGGTTGTAGCTAATCAGGAAGGATTCCACTATCACACAAAATACAAAAGTTTGCTGCTCAACCACTTATGTTTTGCTGATGATGTGCTATTATTCAATAGAGGAGACTTTCATTCAGTCTTGTTGAAGCTTAGGGGCCTGAAAATTTTCTCTCACTCATCAGGGCTATACACTAATGCTGATAAGTCAAATATTTTCAATGCTAATATGGAGTAGTCATGGATAGAGGACTTATGTGAATTAACAGGATACAAGAAGGTGACACTTTCATTCAGATACTTAGGAGACCCAATATCACCAAGAAAGATATCAGCAACAAATTTTGATTTATTGGTACAAAAAATAACTAGTAGAATTAGAGGATGGGGGACAAGAAATTTGTCTTATGCAGGTAGGGTGCAACTTATTAACTCGGTGCTCATGCATGTGCACATATACTGGGCATCGATCTTCATTCTTCCAAAACTAGTGATGAAGAGAATTACAGCAATCTGCAGGAACTTCCTTCGGGGTGGAAAAGTAGAAACAAATAGAACACCTCTAATGGCATGGGATGTGGTTACTAGACATAAAAAAGAAGGTGGATTGGGGATCAGAGACTATGTAAAATAGAATGAAGCTGCAATTGGAAAGTATGTATGGGATATAACAAAGAAAGCAGACAACTTATGGGTAAAATATGTTGGTCATGTGTACCTAAAGGAGAAGGACCGATGGGAATATATACAACCCCATGACTGCTATTGGTACTAGAAAAAATCTGCATAATGAGAGATACGTTGGATACTGGGTATATCCAGAATATATGGCTAACTTGCACCGGCAAATACACAATTGGTGGGGGATATAGCTTGCTTAAAGGGAATGCACCAAGATGGTCTAAGAGTAGATGGGTGTGGAACAATATGAATATACCCAAACATAACCTCATCTGCTCGTTGGTTGTGCACAAGAAATTACAGACAAGAGAGAGGCTGAGCAGAATGAGAATATGCCAAGATACTACATGCCTTTTATGCAGGAGCTTACCTGAATCACTAGAGCACCTAATGTTTGAGTGCCAATTCTCTAAAATATGCCTAACTGAAGTCTTCCAGTGGTTGAAAATACGTGTGAGAAACACAAAGATGCTAGGCTTGTGGAGAAGAATCACGAAAAATATGAAGGGAAGAGTGAATAGATCCTTTATGATGGCAGTACTAGCAACACTTGTTTAGGGAATCTGGAAGGCTAGGAATGAAGCGCTATGGAAACGAAGGGTTCCTCATCCACAAGAGATGATAAAACAGTTGAAGCAAGATTGTAAATATAGAGCAATTGCAAGTGTAAATAGAGTACAACATAACAAGGCTAGAGAATGGATAGAAGAACTTTACATGTCACGACCCAAAATCCTAATATGTCATGATGGCGCCTATCTCAGTACTAGGCAAACCGACAACGTCAATAACCCACATTTTTCTTTAAGTTTAAAAACATAATGTTTGATACAATACCAAAAAGAATCTTGCAAATTCCGATACAAACACTCCCAAAACACTGTGTCACTAAATGCATGAGCAACTATACATTAAAAGTCTGGAAAACACGATCTATAATAGTCTGAGACCAATTACAGTAAAGAGAGAGGTGGGAAAGGAGAGTCTTGTCTGCGAAACACAACAGTTACCTCTGAATCTCTGAAAAATCAATCAACACCCACTGTGTCCCGGATCACCTGGATCTGCACACGAAGTGCAGGGTATAGTATGAGTACAACCAACTCAGTAAGTAATAATAATAAATAAAGAGCTAAAAGTAGTAACGAGCTTCACGGCCAAGTCCAAATACAGTAAATTCTAACATAAAAGGGTAGGCATACTCTCACGTTCAACAAATAAAATTTCACAGTAATTTCATATCAACTTTGACTGAAACAGAAGATAATGTCTTTTAAAAAATTTCCAAAACACTGATATATGACAGCTGAAATGTAGAAATAATGAAATCAATGCATCCTCTCAGAGTGACATTCACTCAGTCCTCCCATTCACTCCAACCTCACAGTCACTCATTTCTCACAGTCACTCATTCCTCACAATCACTTAGCACTCGGCACTCGCACTCAGTAGGTACCTGCGCTCACTAGGGGGGTGTACAGACTTCGGATGGGCTCTTTCAGCCCAAGCGCTATATCAAGCCAATCATGGCATATAACAATAAACATATTGCGGCGCGCAACTCGATCCCATAAATATCCTCACAATTAGGCCCTCGACCTCACTCAGTCATCAACCTCTGCAATCCCTCGGGCTCAAGATGTGATGAAAATCATGCCACAAATGATAATATGATGTATAAATAAATAGCAACAGATACTAAGACATGATATGAAATAAATGAACATGGCTGAGTGTGAAATTACAGTTTGAACATATAATTCAACCACATAAATGACTCCAACGGGTACCAACAATAACAACATATATCTAATCGTGATTTTTAATACGAGTCTCAGCTCAATTTTCTATAACACGAAGAGAATGTACGGATATCAATAAATTATTCAACTATACAGTTCCATGGAATTTGACCAAGTCACAATTCCTACGGTGCACGCCCACACGCCCGTCACCTAGCATGTGCGTCACCTGAAAACCAATCACATAACACATAATCCGAGGTTTCATACCCTAAAGACCAAATTTAGAACTGTCACTTACCTCAAATCGTGTAATTCTTTATTCTGTTGTGCCCTTGCCATGAGAATTGGTCTCCGAAAGCCCCGTATCTAGCCACAATTAATTCGATTTAGTTAATACCAATTATTGTAATTAATTCCATAATGAAATACTTATTTTCCAATAAAATCCAAAATTTAACTCAAAAATTATATGTGGGCCCCACATCTCGGAACCCGATAAAAGTTACAAAATATGAACTCCCATCCAACCACGAGTCCAACCATACAAATTTCACAAAATTCCGACATCAACTCGGCCCTCAAATCTTCAATTAAAGTCTTTGAAGATTTCTACCATTTTCAACCCATCTTTACCCATTTGAACTCATCAATCTTTCCACAAACCTTATTGGTATGTGTATGTATAAATAATACTCTCACACCCAAGAATCATACTCTCAATTACCTATCTTTATCCAAACTCGAAATTGAAGACTAGCGTTAGGAATTCTTACCTCTTTGAAACCCTAGCAAGATCCTTATGAAACCATCAAACCGTGAACAAGAATTGATGGACAAATGACTAGGTCTTCACTTTCTCTCTCTAAGATGCTCTCACCTCTCTCTAAAATATCATATGAAACCCTTCAAAATGACCTCAATAGTATTTTATAAGAATGGGGTCAGGTTTATAAAACCAGAAGAATGAAGCTTTGAAACACACTCTGCGGTCGCATATGCGATCGCGGAATTGATATGCGGTCTGCATATCGCCCGAAAAAATTCGTTCCCAAAACTGGGAGTCACCTGCCTGGGTCTGCAATAGTTATGCGGCCGACAGACCTATTCTGCGGTCGCATAATGCACCACAGAATTGGTCTGCGGTCGCATAATGCACCGCAGATCTTCCTCCAAGCTGCCCTGCCTCTGATTCACTCAGCGACCATTAGCGGCTAATCTCGCCCATGTAGGACTCGTAATTAATTTAGTGCCAATTTTTTTCCTGTTTTTTTTTCTTGTTCATCTAAATTTTATTTTCAAGTGAATAGTTCTTTTAGAGATAAAAACCTCACTTTTGTGTCTTCATTCTTGTTGTATAGAGATAGACAGTGAATACTTTTGTCCTATTTTTAAGATTCAACCTCCTTGTATATTTTGCATTAGTCTGAAACTAATGTTCGACAATCATGTTCATTAACCAATGCATACCATAATGTTCATTCAACCTCGTTGTACATTTTCCGTCATGAATACTTTGATGGAAAAGTATAGCCGAATACATAAGATATCTCTATACGGTTAAAATCGGGTCCACCCGATTTTACTATTTGACAGAGATCGGGAGTTTGCATCGAAGGATGGCCTCGTAACGAAATAGGTCATATCACGAGGATAAGGTATCGAGTTCAGAACCGATGTATCTGTCAAAATCGAGGTTAGTAGCGATCGAAGCCAAACAAGACAGACATCGAGCAAGATCGAAGATAGCACAATAATAGAAAGGTGAGATATTTGTGACTGGTCAAGGATCACGGTGTAAACCTTGGCGACTGGTCGAGGATCATGGCGTAAATCTCGGAACGGATTAAATCAGAAACGGTTGATTAGTTAATCATGGGAATCTCTTCCGTAATTAGAGTTATACCACAAGTAAAACTCCTCTACTATATAAAGGGGAGTATTAACCATTTGTAGGATATATTGTTCTCACGTAAAAAAGCAATATAATTTTCTTTCCTGTTGATACGATTGTTCACCGACTTGCTTAATTTTCAACTATTTTGGTATCAGTCAGTTCAAGGACACTCTAGAGGGTTGAATTCCGTTTCAATATTGGTTTGCTTTATTTTATAGTTCATTTCTGTTATTAATCTTCATATTTGTCTATCGGTATTAAGTGAAATTGCGTATCTTTAGAACCTCATTATAAGTTTAATTGCTATCTAATTTTAAGGGTAAACAGTTTGGCGCCCACTGTGGGGCTAAAGATAATAGTGATTGCTTAATACTAATTTCAATAACACACATTACTTTACACTTGTTCTCGTAATAATCTTTGTTATCACGACAAACATGTCAAACTCACAAGCAATACCTACACATGGTGACAATAGCTTCGGATTTCACGGAAAAAACAACAACATAGCCGCCCCAGGAATTGAGGTGCCTAAGGCCGACCTCGAGGGAGCACCAATTATAAATCTCGTCGATGTCAGTTCACATATCGCCCTAAATGCAAATTTGGGCGTTGAGCACGAAGATAGTATACACAGGGAAGTTTGATCACGTGGTCGAGGTACACAGGGCAGAGAAGATGGTGAAGTTAGCCTCCAATTGATATTCGAAATGTTACATGCTCAATAGGCCGCTATAGCACAACTACAAAATCAACACCGAGCACCGAGTAGGATCGAACCAGAAGTCGTTCAAAGGACCGAGCCTGTGCCGAAAAGGTCAAATGCCAACGAATCGGGGCCTGACCCCGCCATTATGAAAATGTTTGAGGAGCTCACTAAACGGATTAAATCGGGAGAAAAGAAAATCGAGGCAAATGACAAGAAAGTAGAGATATACAACTCTCAGGTTGACCAAATATCGGGGGAGTGGCCGATTCTAAAAGGTATGGATTCAAAGAAATTTGTACATAAGCCTGTCCCTCCGAGTGCGGCACCGAAACCCATTCCGAAGAAATTCTGGATGCCAGAAATTCCTAAGTACAACGGCACCACTGACCCTAATGAGCATGTCACTTCTTATACATGTGCAATAAAGGGGAATGACTTAGAAGACTGTGAGATTGAATTTGTTCTACTGAAGAAATTTGGAGAAACCTTGTCGAAAGGAACAATGATATGGTACCACAATTTGCCGCCTAATTCCTTCGATTCCTTTGCCATACTTGCACACTCCTTCGTAAAGGCACATGTCGGGGCAATAAAGGTTGCGACTAGAAAATCGGACCTCTTCAAGGTGAAACAAAAAGACGACAAAATATTGAGGGAATTCGTATTTCGGTTTCAAGTGGAACGCATGGAAGTATGGAACTACCACCTGTCACAAACGATTGGGTTGTTCAGGCCTTTACTCAAGGTTTGAACGAACGAAGTTTGGTGGCATCACGACAGCTAAAGCAGAATTTAATTAAATATCCAGCGGTAACCTGGGCCGATGTACATAATTGGTACCAGTCGAAGATCAGAGTCGAGGATGATCAATTGGGGACCCCTTCCGATTCCGCTTATCCAAACAGGCCCGGTGGCAGAACTCAAAGGGATATCGATAGAGAACCCCGATCAAGCAGAGATTGGTATATACCATACAACGCATATTGTAGAAACAACAGCCCAGGACGCAATCTCATCCTAAATGATTGAAGGAATGATCGAAGACAGAGCTCTCGAGGGCTCATGAGCAAAAGTGGCTTTGATAAACATGTCAATCCCACAGAAGCACCACGATTGTCAGAATACACCTACAACATCGACGCATCAGGTATTGTGTCAGCCATTGGGAGAATCAAAGCTACTAGATGGCCCAGACCCCTACAAAATGATCCATCCCAAAGGAACCCCAACCAAACATGCAAATACCATGGTACACATGGTCATAAAATCGAAGACTGTAGACAACTAAGGGAGGAGGTGGACTGTCTATTCAACGAGGGTCACCTTCGAGAATTCTTGAGCGACCGAGCTAAAAACCATTTTAGAGACAGATGCAAACAGGAAGAACCACAGCACGTGATTCACATGATCGTTGGTAAGGTTGATATTCCACAAGGGCCCGTGTTCAAAGGCACTAAAGTATCAATCACCAGAGAAAAACAAACTCGAGACTATGTGCCAGAAGACGCTTTATCATTCAATAATGAGGAAGCAGAAGGGATTTCACAACCCCACAATTATGCTTTGGTAATCTCTATCCTTATGAATAAAATTCAGGTTAAACGTGTTTTAATTGATCCAGGAAGTTCGGCCAATATTATTCGATCAAGGGTCGTGGATCAGCTTGGCCTACAAGATCATATCGTACCTGCAGCTCGGACTCTCAAGGGCTTTAACATGGCAAGCGAAACAACTAAAGGTGAAATCATCCTACCAGTAAATGTAGACAGAATTATTCAAAAAACAAAGTTCCATATGATCGAAGGCGATATGAGATACAACACACTGCTCGGAAGACCCTGAATTCAAAGTATGAGGGTTTTCCCCTCAACCCTTCACCAAATGTTGAAGTTCCCAACACCGGATGGAGTAAAACGGTATATGGGGAACAACATGCTGCCAAAGAGATGTTCGTAGTCGACGAAGTGATACCGGTATCGGTACTTTCGTCAACAAAAGGATTGGAGTCCAAAGGAAAACAGGAAGCTAAATAGCAACCACAACTACCAGCCTCGACTCAATCGGAGAAGAAGTAGAGAACAGACGAGGATTATGACTATTGGATCCCTCGATCCTTCATAATCCCCGAGGATTCCTACGCCACCAAATCAACGGTCGAGGAGCTGGAGAAAGTTATTGATCGAGCATCTACCCGATCGAAAGGTATACCTGGGTACGAGGTTAACCCCTGAGCTCAGGGAAAAACTCATTAAATGTCTAATCAATAATATGTATTGTTTTATTTGGTCCCATTTAGATATGACAGGGATCCCGCCGGAAGTAGCTACACATCTTTTGAGCTTGCCCGGTAAAATAAAAGAGAAGACCCCAGTCCGAGGTAAAACATGCATTCATTAAGGACGAGGTAACCAAATTTCTCAAAATAGGATCCATTCGGGAAGTAAAATATCCCGAATAGTTAGCAAACGTAGTCGTAGTCCCTATAAAGGGAAATAAACTTAGAATGTGCGTAGACTATAAAGATTTAAGCAAACCATGTCCTAAAGACTCTTTTCCTCTGCCGAATGTCGATCGCATGATCGATGCCACGGCCAGCCACGAGATCCTTAGTTTTCTCGATGCCTACTCCGGGTACAATCAAATACAAATGAACCCGGAGGATTAGGAAAAGACTCCGTTCATCACTAAGTACGACACTTATTGTTATAATGTAATGCCGTTTCGAATAAAAACTGTTGATGCCACTTATCAACGCTTAGTAAATCGAATGTTCGAAGAACAAATAGGTAAGTCAATGGAAGTTTATATTGATGATATGCTAGTTAAGTCAATGCGAGCAGAGGACCATTTGACACATTTGTAGGAGACTTTCAATATACTAAGAAAATATAACATGAAACTCAACCCGGAGAAATGTGCATTCGAGGTTGGCTCGGGCAAGTTCCTTGGCTTTATGGTATCAAATCGAGGTATCGAAATCAACCCCTATAAGATCAAGGTGATCGAAGACATCACAGTCGTGGATAATATTAAGGCCGTACAAAAATTAACAGGGCGCATAGTCGCCCAAGGCCGATTTATCTCAAGGTCTTTAGATAGAAGTCACAGGTTCTTCTCACTGCTCAAAAAGAAGAATAATTTTGCATGGACCCCGAAATGCCAACAAGCATTGGAAGAATTAGAGCGGTACCTCTCGAGCCCGCCACTGCTTCATACTCCGAAAGCGGACGAGCAACTCTACTTCTACTTAGCAGTCTTGAAAATCGCGGTAAGTAGAGTCCTAGTTCGAGAAGAGCAAGGTACGTAATTTTCTGTTTACTATGTTAGTCGAACTCTAGACGAGGTCGAGACCCGATACCCACACTTAGAAAAATTAGCGCTTTCCCTAATAAGCGCCTCTAGGAAATTAAAACCATATTTTCAGTGTCACCCCACCTGTGTGGTAACTACTTATCCCCTTCGCAATATTTTGCAAAAACCCGAACTTTCGAGCCAACTGGCCAAATGGGCCGTCGAGATCAGTGGGTACGATATCGAGTATCGACCCCGAACGGCCATCAAGTCTCAAGTCTCGACCCCAAACGCCCGCCCTCATACCCGAGGTCGAAAAGGAACTGTTATTAAAATCAGGTACATCATCGGGGGTGTGGACCCTCTTCACAGACGACACTTCGAACGTTTTGAAGTCGTCCACGGGTAATACAATTAGACAAGCTATCAAAACTTCAAAGTTAACTAATAATCATGCCGAGTATGAGGCCATGATTGCAGGTCTTAAGCTAGCTAAAGATTTAGGAGCAGAAGTCATCGAATCCAAATGTCCATGCTCGTGGTAAACCAAGTCAACAAAACTTTCGAGGTCCGAGAAGATCGAATGCAGAGGCACTTGGACAAATTACAGGTGACTCTACATCGATTTAAAGAATGGACCTTACAACATGTACCTTGAGAACAAAACAGTGAGGCTGATGCCCTTGCAAATTTGGGGTCATCAGTCAAAGACTGTGAGATTAACTTGGGGACTATCGTACAACTTTCAAGGTCAGTAATCGAAGAAGGCCATGCCGAAATCAACTCCACAATTCTGACCTGGGATTGGAGGAACAAATATATCGAATACCTAAAGAATGGGAAGCTTCCATCGGATCCTAAAAATTGAGG
The DNA here is from genome assembly GCA_000715115.1 of Nicotiana otophora. Taxonomy (NCBI): domain Eukaryota; kingdom Viridiplantae; phylum Streptophyta; class Magnoliopsida; order Solanales; family Solanaceae; genus Nicotiana; species Nicotiana otophora. The sequence goes on along the minus strand of AWOL01S0004833.1, from coordinate 79,436 downwards.
ACTCTACGTACGAAGGTCGCACGATTCACATTGGCCGAAGATGGAACACTATATAGAAGAATGTTCGATAGGCCATTGGCGATATGTTTGGGACCAGGAGATACCGACTACGTCCTACGAGAAATCCATAAGGGCGCCTGTGGAAATCATTCCGGTGCCGAATCATTGGTTCACAAATTCATCAGAGCAGGATAATATTGGGCCTATATGGAAAAGGATACAAAAGAGTTCGTTCGAAAGTGCGACAAATGTCAAAGGTATGCGCCGATGATTCACCAGCCCGGAGAACAACTCTACTCAGTCTTATCCCCATGGCCATTCATGAAGTGGGGAATGGATATCGTCGGCCCTCTGCTATCGGGCCCAGGTAAAGCTAAATTTATTTTGTTTATGACTGACTATTTCTCTAAGTGGGTTGAAGCACAGGCTTTCGAGAAAATTAGAGAGAAAGAAGTCATAGACTTCATCTGGGATCACATTATATGCCGATTCGGGATACATGCCTAGATCGTATGTGACAATGGAAAGCAATTCGTCGGCTGCAAAGTAACAAAATTTCTCGAAAATCACAATATAAAGAGGATCTTGTCGACATCATATCATCCTAGTGGGAACAGACATGCCGAATCGACAAACAAAATCATCATTCAAAATCTAAAGAAAAGATTGAACGACGCTAAGGGAAAATGGAAAGAAATATTGCCTGAAGTCCTTTGGGCGTATCGAACAACGTCAAAATCCAGTACCGGGGCAACACCGTTTTCTTTAGTATATGGCGCTGAAGCTTTGATCCCGATTGAAGTAGGGGAACCCAGCATCAGGTTTTGATATGCAATGGAAGAGTCAAAATCACGAGGCTATGAATACAAGCCTCGAATTGCTAGATGAAAAATAGGAAGCCGCCCTTGTTCGAATGGCCGCACAGAAACAACAGATCGAAAGGTACTACAATCGAAGAGCCAATCTTCGACATTTCAAAATTGGGGACTTGGTTCTGATGAAGGTCACCCTCAATACTCGAGACCCAAACGAAGGGAAACTTGGCCAGAACTGGGAGGGACCAAACCAGGACCCCGATATCATCGAAAAAGGATACTACAAACTTGGCATGGTGAACGACGAACAATTACCAAACAATTGGAATATATCACTCCTCAAACGATATTACTGCTAAGGTGCGACCTTCTCCATTTTCATTTATATTTTATACTAACCATTTGTAGGTGTTTAATCGAAGACATCAAAGGATTCTTCAAACACAAAGTTCTTAGGTCTGAAAGTACGCATTGCACTCTTTTTTCCTTAGACCGATTTTTGTCCCAATTGGGTTTTTCTGGCGAAGTTTTTAACGAGGCAACCATTGTTCGTGCTAACTTAGAGCAATTCAATAGTATCCGAGGCTCATTTACAATCAACCTCGAATACTGGGGGGAATCACCCTCGGATAGTTACAAGAAAAATACTTCATGTCGACATGGTCTCGATAGGTAAATTTTGTAGAGGACCAAACGGTCAAATAAACTATGTCCATGTAAATTACTCGAGCCCTAATGGCAAAACATGTACGCATGTTAATCTATTGAAAGTATTTTTCCTCACCAGATATTCCATGCCTTAGAAATATTTATACTTTACAATTTCATACTTATGCTCTGTTGTGGAAACCGGCTTAAGGGCCGATCACAACTGAAATTCAAACAGTTTACCCTATACTCGGGGACTGCCATCCAAAAGTCGACATGATCAAATTAATAAACCTCAAAATCGTAAGACCTTAAAAAACAATCCTCGATTTTATAGGCTACGACCACCCCACTCGGGGACTGACACTTCGAACGAGTTCGAAGAATAGCAGGGAAACAAGCCTAAGGGAAAAATTCCAAACTAAAGGCTACAGCCAAAGTAACACAGTTCGGAGACGTCCGATTCCCGTTATAAAACAGGCCTTAGAATATTTTCATAAACAGGTTAAAAGAGCTACCCTCGGCTGAATTACTAAGGGTCTCAACAATATCGACCCTCGAAAACCCTAATGGGTACAAAGTCGTTCGAACTCACGAATAAATTCTTCATTTCATGATAAGGCACAACAGATCTTATATGATCAAACAATAAACTTTTCAAGACGAAAAAGGGTAGAAAGCCATTCCTTTTACTATGGCCGAATTGGCCTAATTCAAGAGCATAAAGGGTCATTTTATTTTTGAGTTCGAGAAACCATCCTCACTCAATTAAAACCTAAGGGTCACCCTACTCCTAGTTCGAATAATTACTCACTCGATTATAAAAACTACACTAGTTTGACTTTGACCAAATTGCCTAAGCCTCGAACTTATGAACAAAATTTTCATAAGCCATAAATGAAATAAAGACAAGTCAGAAAGGAAAGAGATCTTTATATATATGAGAATATTTACAAGTTCCGATCAGAATCCTATACGAAAGATCAAAAGTGAAAAATCCTAAGGTTCCTGATCTTCTCCGGGGGCAGCTTCTTCTCCATCGAGGTCATTCCCATTCTTGGACCCGCTCTTGCTGCCATCATCATTGGAAGTGGCCAGCGCTCCAGCTTCGGCTTCATGCTATCTAGCCTTTACTATCTTGTTGGTAAGATTGAAACCTCGAGTGTGGATCTCCTCGAGGGTTTCCCTCCGAGATTGGCATTTGGCGAGTTCAGCAATCCAATATGGTCGAGTTTGAGCGGCCTCGGATGCCTCTCTCACTTGTACTTGAGCGGCTTAAGCATCGGCCCGGTAGATGGCCATGATCACATTTGCTTCAGCCTTTGCCTTTTCGGCTTCAAATTTGGCCTTGGCAAGTTCGGAAGCCAACCGAGCCTCGAGCTCCTCTATTGTCCTTGCTTGAGTCAAGCTTTTCTCCTTCATACATTGAAGCTGACTTTTGACCGATGATAATTGGGCTCGAACAGTCTTTTTTTCTGCAGCAAAGCGATCCACACCTTCTTTCCACCCCAAAGACTCTGCCTTTATCGTATCTACCTCCTTGCGGAACTGCTCGATCCTCTCGATCTTCTATTGTGACTGTGAGATCGAAATGTTAGCCACCGTTCCCGAATCGAGCCCATGAGCTTTTAAAATTTTCATTACCTGCTCGATCAGGTCGGTCTGATCTTTGTAAGCTGTGGCCAATTTGTCTCAGATATCCTTGATCTATTCTTCTTTTTGCTTACCGAGAAGGTTGATGGCATTCCTCTCCTAGGTTAGCCTTTGAATGTCGGCCTCATACCGACTCAGTTCGGCTCGAGACCGAGAAATTTATTCTCGGTGAAGCACTGAGGCCTACGCAGAAAGAAGAAAAGAAGTTAGACAAAAATAAAAAAATGAACACAAAGGTAATACCAACAATGGGAGCTAAGGCTTACCCGATTCAAAGCTTGTTGTGCTTTATTGAAAAGGTTCGATGCCTCGCCCAAGTCCTTCCTCGAGACCTCGAAGTCACTCTGGATGGTTGCATCTTCGACCCCGGTAACGTAATCACGGAAGGGGTCCTCCCTTCTGTGGGCTCCTTCGATGGAGAGGGTCTTTAAGGCCCGAGCCTCTTGAATCATCTCCTCAGAAAATGAGGGGAGCAGTGGGGGAGCCTCCAATTTTCCATTGTCCCAAGTGAATCACTTGGGGCGTTCTCCTCATCTCAAGGGGACTCGACAATCGTACCCACCGTTGGCTTAGTGTGGTGGGAGGCATCTTCGATCGTCGATGACTCGGGGACTTCGCCCAAGTCTCTTCCCGAGACCCCCTAATTTCGAAACGGAGTCTCTGCAGCCTTCACCGATTCAGTGGCCTTTGGGGCCTCGGTGCTCATTCCCACTCGGACCACTAGCCCGGAGCCGTCTTCTTCCACCTCTTCGTCTTACTCCCTTAGACGCTGAACAGACTCTTCAGTTAGTAGGATGATATTCTTCCTCGACTTACGAGCCTTTTTCTTCTTAGGTTCTGGATCCTCGTAGGGTGAGCACTTTTTCCTCTTTTCCTTCGCCGGTTTCGGTGCCGGGATTGAAGTCTCCCCTTACCAGATAGGGGCCTCATAACAACATCTTTGCCAAGGCCTGTATGAAAGGAAATTAAGTAAGAAATACAACAACAATAACAACAACAACAACAACAACAACAACAACAACAACAACAACAACAACTCAGTAAAATCCCACTAATGGGGTCTGGGGAGGGTGGTGTGTACGCAGACCTTACCCCTACCCCGAAGGAGTAGAGAGGCTGTTTTCGAAAGACTCTCGGCTCAAAAAAATAAAAAGACAAAATGACAAAAGGGAAACAATATTAGTATCACAACAACAATCATAGGAAATCCAGAAGAAAGATGCAAAGCAAAGGGAGACAATATTAGTAAATATTAGTATCACCACAACAATCATAAGAAAAATAGGAACACCATGAAATCTAGAAGAAAGATGCAAAGCAAAAGCGATAGCTAGTAAATAGGACATGCACTGAAAAGCGAAATAGTAGGCCACAACATTGCCAATAACTATCTTAGACAAAAACCCTACATGGCTAGTCCCACAATGGTACGAAGTAAGGCACGACTCAGCTACCTCCTAACCTACAACCCTAATACTCGACCTCCACATCTTCCTATCAAGT
>AWOL01S0004833.1:0-71777 GCA_000715115.1 Nicotiana otophora | reverse complement strand
GCCTCGATAGAGGCGGGGACTGTATAACCTGATGAGATGGTCGAGGGTGAAAGGCATCCCCTCGGCTTTGCTCACGAAGAATCAGAGCAGAATCACAATTCGCCAAAAGGAAGGATGGATTTGGCATAGCGTTATTTGATATTGTCGGCAAAAATCAATGACGACAGGGTTGAGGGGGCCCAACATAAAAGGGTAAGTGTAAACACTTAGAAACCCTTCCACATGGGTGGTGATGTCATCTTCGGGGGTCGGGATCACCACCTCTTTGCCCTCCCAGCTGCAATCTTTCTTTACATGCTTAAGGTATCCCTCAGTTATCGAGCATATATACATCAACACTAGCTCGCATCGACCAGGAATCGACGAGGCTTTATCGGTCTTAAAATCGGAAGTGAGGAAACACACCCCGGGAACACACTCCTAGGGGTGTGGCTTCGCCGGTGTCTTGTCGCCGATCGGCCACGATGAAGAAGCGTTTTCCTTTTGAGGAATAATTTTTGATGTTTTTACCATTTTTGTATGGATTTGAAGTTAAAAATAGATGAAGATGATACGATTTGGTGTTTTGAGAAGAGATTAGCAGTAAAAGTCGTAGATTTGCAAATGAAGAAATTAGAAGATATAAAACGCTTTGGAGATCGGAAATCTTAAAGTAAAAGTACAAAATGGTAAAGAGAAGGACTATTTATAATTTCACAACGACGGTTCAATATTGGTAGTGGCCAACTATTGACTGACGTGCATTTAATGCCTTGGTAACTGTACAGACGGGATATTTCAGTCGCTTCCGTCATAAGGATGACATCATGATATGTCGAGATAAAAAATCGAAGGCTCAATTCGTTTCTTGTCATTACACTCCAAAAAAATGAGGGGACTATCTGTACTTGGTTAAAACCGAGCCCACCCGATTTTACTATTTGACCGAGACTGGGAGATTGCATCGAAGGATAAGGTACCGAGTTCAGAACTGAGGTATCTGTCAAGATCGAGGCTAGTAGCGTTCGAAACCAAACAAGTCAGACATCGAGCAAGATCGAAGATAGCACAATAAGAGAAAGGCGATATATCCGTGATTGGTCGATGATCACAGCGTAAATCTCAGTGACTGGTCGAGGATCATGGCGTAAATCTCGAAATGGATCAAATCAGAAATGGTTGATTAGCTAATCATGGGATTTCCTTCTGTAATTAGAGTTATACCATAAGTAAAACTCATCTACTATATAAAGGGGAATATTAACCATTTGTAGGATACATTGTTCTCGCGTAAAAAAGCAATACAATTTTCTTTCCTATTGATACGATTGTTCATCGGCTTGCTTTATTTTCAACTATTTTGGTATCAGACAGTTCAAGGACACTCTAGAGGGTTGAATTCCGTTTCAATACTGGTTTGCTTTATTTTATAGTTTATTTCTGTTATTAATCTTCATATTTGTCTATCAGTATTAAGTGAAATCGCGTATCTTTAGAACCTCATTATAAATTTAATTGTTATCCAATTTTAAGGGTAAACAATATCTTTGTAGGTTTAAACCGGGCTTGAACAATTATTTTTCTTATGAGCACAAATTCTCACATATCCCATGTAGGCAGCTTTAGAGACATTTCACTTTTACGTGGGTCAAACCTTGAGTATTAAAGAATCGGTACTAAATTCTTTGACATGTAATCTGCACCAATCCTTTTGTAGTTGAATTATATAAAATCCTTGCTTCCTAACTTGTTATGAATTATCCAATGGAAAACAATACGTACTTAACTTCAATCATATGTATGATTATGAAAACTGGAGAACTAGTAAAATATAAAGAAAGATTTTTAATTCAATTAAATAAATTAGTTAATTTATGATCACTAAAAAGTGAACTACCTTCCTTTGACAGTCGGAAAGTCTCTTAGGCGGTACGAGGATACAATATTTTTTTTCTTTTTCTCTTTGCACTTGTAAAAGCATTCCGTAATTCACAGTATCTTCTCCACCTTGGCATGCGACTTGTGCTCCTCCTTATCCTCTCGAAGTCGTCGTCCTTTTCTCTTTCGATCGGTAATTCCCTTCTTTAGATGTTTAATTGCTATTTTTTTCCCTCGGTCTTTTTTAGGTAAAGACGATTACACTGTCTAAGCCGGAATTTTGCTTTATCCGAGATGAAGACTATTACACCATCTTAGCCAAAGATATATTTTTGAAGATTTGATTTTATTTTATCTGGGGCGAAGATCATTACACCGTTTGAACCAAAGATATTACTGTTTGAAGCTAAGATCATTACACCGTCCAAGACGAAGACTCTATTTTGTTTGAAGATTTGACTTCACTTTATCTGTGGCATAGACCATTACACCGTTTAAGCCAAAGATTTTACTTTTATCCGAGGCGAACACCATTACACCGTCTCAGCTAAAGACTTTATTTTGTCTGAACTAAAGATCATTATACTGTCTAAGCTGAAGGCCTTATTTGCTTGAATATTTGACTTTTACTTTATCTGAGGCATAGACCATTACACTGTCTAAGCCAAAGATTTTATTTTATCTAAGGCAAAGATTATTACATAGTCTAAGCCACATATTTTTGCCTTTTTCATGCTTTGTAGGATTAGTATTGAGTGGGCATATTATATTATGTTTTTAAGACCATGAATATTAACTTTCTAAGTTAAGTGTTAATGAACACTTTTTTTCTCTTTTTGCGATCTAAATATGGTTTACTTCAAAGACTCAAGACTTTCTTCCTCCAATTCACAATGCCTTATTATTTCAGACCATAAGGGGAGCAAGGTGGAGAAGAGGTTATTAGTTGATAGGCCACTAGTTGGTCAATATGCTGCAGCTCCGTGGGTACCTTTCAGGGATCAGCCTTATTTGGCAAACTGGACACGTGAATTCAATAGTCGTCCTCCCAAAACATGGATGCTCTACATCCCTACTTATCATGCTTGGAATGTCGCGAGTATCTTACCATGTTCAGGGCGATGAATTATTAATAAGGAAACTTATTGGGAACTGGGAATGGGCAGAAGATGTCTTAAGTAGGTGTCGTTTAACCCTGGAGGGCGCAAGAATTTATGACGATGTATATGCTTCACTCTTCACATATGACCGTAATACAAATATTGTGCAGGTTTTCTATGAGGCATGGTGCTCTGCTACAAATACATTGCTTACCTCTGGTGGAGAACTATCTATATCACTTTAGAATTTATGCAAGATCGGTGGTTTGCCTATAACAGGATCTCCATAGAGGAAGTTGTGACATGTTGAAGAACTTACAGGCACGTATGCCAAAGGGAGAATGTTTTTTCCCAGACTTATGAGCATTTGTTTGATGCCTTCTATCGGCTCCGAGAAGGAAGTTACAATGACCCAAAGGTTTATGTGAAAAAATAGGTAGAGTTTTGGTGCAAAAAGACAATGAAGTACACTCAACCTCCATTAAAGAAAGAAAAGAAGTCTGCTCGTTTAAAATTGACGCACAATCCTAGTGGGGTCGTAGAGGAAGCAGTTAATTGGTCGACTGTTGAAGAAGACTTATTCCATAAACTAGGAGTTATGAGTGATAATAAAAGATGAGACATACTTGGGTGCTTTTCTATCTTGTTGGTTATGTGTTTTTGTGCTTCCTTCAAAATAAGGTGACTTCATTCGTCCTGGGACCTTTAAGATCACGTGTCATCTTGCTTGCAAACGAAGAGTTAGTCTTGCAGTCCCAGTCTTAGCTAGTATATATAAGGGTTTAAACGTGATTTCAAAGTGTATGTTGCTTGATCGTGCCCAATCTTACTTTCCAACTTATTATGTGTATGGTTGGTTAGCCCATTACTTTAAGACTCATTTTTCATATGCAAAGGGGCCAACTGTTCCTCTTATGGCCGCATGTTATGGTGAAGGTGCTGCTAGATATTTTGGGAAAGAGGAAGCAATGAAGCGTATTTATAATGGAGAAAATATCATTTGGACTTCGACAATGCCCCGCAAATCTGATCCATACCACTACTATGACGATGGTAAAGCAGACGAGTCCGAGTTAAATTTCTTTATGAGTATTCACTCGAATTATCTTCCTTTGAGGTATGAAACCAACTTTATTATTCAAGCTTACAGCCCTCAATGATTTAGCCGCCAATTTAGTTTTTATCAATATAACCATGGTCGCTTGGAGCGATATTTTCGTGATGCCTCATTAGAAAAAGGGTTAAGACTTGCACGAATTTGTGCGTTGACTAAATCTAAGTCAAGGGCAGTATTTCCTCCTTTTGGATCCAACATGAGAAATTTTACATCATCTAACTATAGATCTTGGTGGGCAAGGGTGTATGGAACCCTTCTTGAAGACCACTTATAATTTTTGATGAATACTATTGAGCTAATCAAAAATACAATTCTAGATCGCAACGAGGATGTCCTAGTGATTGATAAGCTTCCTGCTTTAAAGTCTAAGGTACTTGAGATACGCACAGGCAACGAACCCATGCTCCACAAAGAAGTTCAAAGAGAAGAGATCTATGCTCTAGTTGACAAAAGTCTCATTCCATTCGATGTAGTTGTTGATGACTCTAACAAGCGACTATCCCAAGAGGAGAGTGATAACAGCAAAGGAGATCAATGTTCGAAAAAGAAAAGGCCTAACCCATAAGGAGTTGTAGAGGTCCAAAGCGTTAATAGCCCTTCAAGAACACTAATAGCTTGTAACGAGAAGGTAAAAGAAAACATAAACTTTTTATTTTTTTAACCATAGACAAATGACTTTGCTAAAGTGCTCTTACATTTGTTTTAAAATTTTTGTAGGCTAATTACATTGGAGCGTTGCAACGAGGAAGGCCACAAGATAGTGGTGAGTCTATAGCATGATCGAACCTGCAAAAATCATCTTTCACAGCTAAGACAGATCGAGAGGAAACTTCTATTTCTCGTGATGGAATTAGGGTAAAGTTGTGCTCTGATTTGCGTGAACAACCAACAATTGCAGTGCCTGTTTTTTATGGAAAGAAGGTTGTCTTGGATCTTCTAAAGGTATTTATATTGAAGATCTGGACTTCGATCTAGCGTAAAGATAAAAGGTAGCGATGCGGACAAGGTCTCTGAGCTTGAAAAAAATATTAAAGTGATCCTTGAGGCAATGGATGGGGATGATGTGGATATTTGCCTTTTAAGAAACATACTGGAGTCCTTTTTTGAGTTTGTTGCTTCATATAACAAGACACGATATGCTTTATCTGAGAAAGTTGAAGAGACTGTAATATCAGAAGTTCAGATACACCTTACACATGTCATTATTGAAGAAGAAGAGAAGGCCAGAGAAGTGTTACTTATCCGTCATTTATAGTGAAACAGAAGATAGAGAAGCTTCGTAAAAAAGAGAAGAACTTAGAAGCCCTTCTAGGAGTTGTTGAGAAAGAAGTTAAATAAGCCAAGTTAGGAGCCTCAACTTCTATAAAGGAGTATGACGCATGCTGCAATACCTTGTTGACTGCTGATGACTTGGCCGATTTGGAGAAGAAGAAGAAGAAGAAGAAGAAATACTTGGAAGCTATGCTCAAGGATTTGGCCAACTACAAGTTATGTTTAGATTAGGCTATAAACACCGATTTATTTGTTTTTCCCTTTATTCTTGCATTTGATTGTTTAGTAGTTGTTCTCATCAGCAATAAAACTTCTTTGGTTTCACTTTATATTGTGTGTTCTCATTAATGTTCCCTTTTGTTCTTGCCTTTTTTATGTGATTCAATGATCGGGACTTGGTAGTTTATCTACGTATTTTAAAGAAAACCCTCACTTTTATTTTTATTAGGGTGACTGAACTTAGAATAAAATTCTAAGTTGCTTACGTACCTCGGTGAAGAGGATCAACACATTACGCAGTTCATAGCAAGTGAGATTATTTTTAAATACTTTATGGATTTGAAGACTTGGCGGACTTGAAGATTGTAACTTTAAGACCTAGCCGACTTGAACACTTCAAATTGATGATGTAACAGACTTGAAAAAATCAACTTGACTTAGAATTGGAGACTTCAACTTGAATATTTAGCCTCTTATTAAAGAAACTACAATCATTCCATCAAATACCTGAATTTCACATGGAGGGCTTACCCCCACTGAGCCATCAAGACAAGTCAGAGGGTTCAATGAAAGAATACATGTACACCTTATTTTCAAGTGTCAATCAAGTGAATTATATTCCATCACACCTCATTTGAATAATGTGTTGGGTAATATGTATTCTTTGAACTCATATGACTGAACTTAGAATGAAACTCTAAGCTGCCTACGTACCTCGGTGAAGAGGATCAAGTCATGCCGTAGTTCGAAATGGGTGAATTTTTTTTTTTTTTTTTTTTAATGTCCTAACTTTTTCCTAGGCCGCCTCTTTCGAGGTTTTCAACCTAGCAAACCTTTTTCTATGTCCTAGCTTTTACCTAGGCCGCCTCTTTCAGGTTTTCAACCTAGCAGACATTCTTTTTGGGTCGTGCACATTTTAAACTCTTGCGAGTAGGAGTAACAGGCAGCTTATACTCGTGTGTCAAAGAGTGTATTTGTTTTCTTCAAGGATAATATATCTTCGTGAATTTATATTGATGGGGCCAATCCGCAAACCTTCTAAGTCAACTATCTTGTAAGCACCACTTGAGTATACCTCTTGTACAACCTATGGCCCATCCTACTTAGCAGAGAATTTACCTCCAGATCGACGAGAGGTTACAATAGGCCTTTTTACCACAAGAACATGGTCACCCACTTGGAAGGATCTAAGGCGAACCCTTTTATGAAAAGATCGAGACAAGCGAGCTTGATAACATGCAAGGGTTTGTTGAGCTTCTAGCCTCTTTTTATCAAGAGCTTCTAATTCTTCAAGGCGTAACAGAGCATTTTATTCATCAGTGATTCCTTCTTGAATTGCAAGATGCAATAATGGAATTTGTCACTCAAGTGGAAGGACCTCTTCGACTCCACAAACAACTGAATATAGAGATACTTGCGTTGGTGTGCGATATGTGGTCCTATATGCCCAAAGATATTCTTCTATTCTCTATGGCAATCTCTCATAGACTTAGAGACAATATTTTTCAACAAGTTGCATAGCGTCTTGTTAAATTCTTCAGCAAGTTCATTGGCAGCAACATAGTACATGGAGGAATTGTGTTGCTTGAAGCCAAAAAGATCACATATTTTATTCATTAGCTTGTTATCAAATGGCTTACCATTGTTCATTAATATATATCGAGGAATGCCAAAAAGATAGATAATATTGACTCGGATGAAGTTAGCCACATTTTTCTTCTTTACTTCCTTAAGAGAAACAACTTCAGCCCACTTCGAGAAGTAATCAGTTACAGCCAAAATATATAAATATTCACCAGAAGACTTTGACAATGGCCCAACAACATCCAAACCCCAAGCATTAAATGTCCAAGAGGCAACAGTTAGGTGCAATAGTTAGGTGGTTGATGTATAAAGTAAGTATGGAATTGACAAATTTTACACCTTCGAGCGTAATTTGAACAATCTTTCACCATGGTTGGACAATAATTGTCACGTCCCGAACCATGGCATGGGCTTAACACGGCACTCGGTGCCTCACTGCATGTGATCGAGCGAACCAACTGCATGGTTGGATCAACATGTGGTATAACTGCAAGATAGATATAAATATACAACATGGTGATATACTAAAGAGTGTGACTGACATATCATAGATGCGGAAAATACTGAAAAGTCTGCAAGTGTAAATGAGTAGTCGACAAAGCTAACACATAAAAGTCTGCTAACATCTGAATGACTGAACTATAGTCTACGAAGCCTGTAAGAATACCAAAATGATAACTGTTTATCGGGAAAAGGTCCCCGGCATACCTTACTAACTGAAATACTATAAATACTGAAGACTGAAAAAAGGATAATGCCCCGAAATACTGGGGCTCACCAATAGTTGATACGAGATGTCCTAGTAAGCAGAGTCGTCAACCTGTAAATCGTTACCTGCATCGCGAGATGCAGGCCCCGGGCAAAAAGGGACGTCAGTACATTTGAATTGTACTAGTATGTAAAACAACTGAAAGAAAGAACTGTAAATACTGAAACTGAAACTGAACTAATAACTGATAACTGAGAACTGAACAGATAACTAAGAATTGATAGTTGATAAATTGATAACTAAACAAGGAAGTAAGGATATGAATACTCCCTCTTCTGAATGATGAACAACTTGTTTATCTGATAAACTACAGCCTCAATCCTAATATATATATGCACAAACTACGGCCTCGGGCCCAAGTATATATATACATAACTACGGTCTCAGGCCCAAATATGCATAAAGCATGAACAACGGCCTTGGGCCCAAATACAGGTGTTCAACATTCCGGATTTAAAATAAGGAACTAAGAATCACACTGCAATATGTGATACTGAAATGTTGAACCCCACTAGGTTATATGATACTGAAATGCTAAATAGGACTCGACTGAAATATGTATTCATAATAAAATAATCTGTCATAACCGAGACTCATGGGATATTGAATGNGCATCGCGAGATGCAGGCCCCGGGCAAAAAGGGACGTCAGTACATTTGAATTGTACTGGTATGTAAAACAACTGAAAGAAGGAACTGTAAATACTGAAACTGAAACTGAACTAATAACTGATAACTGAGAATTGAACAAGGAAGTAAGGATATGAATACTCCCTCTTCTGAATGATGAACAACCTGTTTATCGGATAAACTACGGCCTCATGCCCAATATATATGTGCATAAGCTACCATCTCGGAACAAAGTATACGTATACATAACTACGGCCTCAGACCTAAATATGCATAAAGCATGAACTACGGCCTCAGGCCCAAATACAGGTGTTCAACATTCAGGATTTAAAATAAGGAACTAAGAATCACACTGCAATATATAATACTGAAATGTTGAACCCCACTAGGTTACATGATACTGAAATGCTGAATAAGACTCGATTGGAATATGTATTCATAATAAAATGATCTGTCATTCCTGAGACTCATGGGATATTGAATGAAGTATGAAACCATGTCATCTAGAGAATAGAAGTTCTACAACTATTCATGGAACTGAGGCATAATTACTTTCTGAGAAAATTTGTAGTAGTCATAAGAATGAGACATAGGGAGAATCATAAACATTCCCAAATGTAGAGAGTTAGCATCACATACCTTAGCTCTGGATCTTTTTTTAGAGTATCACGATGTCCGTCGCCTCGCTCAACGATAATTTACGTCAATATATATATATATATATATATATATATATCAAGAGGAACCAATATTAGCACTAATTCTCCTGTTTTAGTAACTTAAGAATTTTATCAAACACCTTATGGGTGTAAAGCCTCATAACCCTTAGTAATTGGTGTTTTCTTCACCAAGTTTGCATTCTACTACTACTAGGTGATTATACAATCCCAAATAGATGTAACTAACACCATTTCTCATCACCTAAATGTTTACATCAATCATAATTCAATAATCCAAAACCCTAGCATAGTTTTTATGGTTCTTTTTATCAAGCCCATTTACTATTCTCCCAACAAAACTCATCAATTCATAGTTATAAATGATTAGGGAGTAGAAGCATTACCTTTTCAAAGTTCACTCCTCTTGAATTCGAGTTCTAGGATTTCCTTTCTCAACAATGGTGTCTCGGTCGAATATCTAATGAGTGGAAGGATTTATCCATATTAATAAGGTGTTGGAGAATTGAAATTAACTTAGAATCATCGTTATAACTTACCTTGGATTGTGGAGAGACCTTGAGGAAATTAGGTTCTTGAGAGCTTCCCTTTCTAGAGTAGGTTTTCGTGTTTGGGGTGTGGGGGAGCGAGGTAATGGTTTTAAATAAGTGAACACGTCCCAAAATTGAGGAGGAAAATAGAAATAGCTCAGGTAAACCTCGCTGGTGCGAGGCATCGTTAGGGGCACCACAATAACTGTGCAAGGCACCATCAGAGGCACCAAAATTACAGTGCCTTGCACTATCTGGGGCGCTGAGGATGTTGCCATGGACAGTGCCTTGCACTATCTGGGGCGCTGAGGTTGATGTCTTGGACAATGTCTTGCGCTGTCTGTGGCACTGAGTTTGTATGGCCTTGCACTGTCTATGGCCGTGAGTTTTCATGGCCTTGCACTATCTATGGCCGTGAGTTTTCATAGCCTTGCACTGACTAAGGCTATAAGACGTACCTCCCATAAACTTAGTCGATTCTATCGAATTTTATGCACCTCACTATCAGTCTTGATTCCAAAACAATAGTTTCCACCCATACTCATCCCGATATGACTTCACATTAATACTCATTTAATGCATCCACAACTAATTCAGATTTACAGAGTGTTACAATAATACCCCATTTTTATGTGAAAATGAAGTTTTGGCCCAGATTGATGCGCTCTGCATACACTGCAATGTGCTTCTTTCAAGGCTTGATGGGATTCATTGACCCCCAAACAATGTAAGAGCACTCCATCAAATGATCTTTTGTAGAGTGTTTCTTTGTAATAAAGAAAACGAGAGGCTCTTATTCGGATTTTTGTCTTCATTCAGGGATTTTCTAGCAGTATCCCATAACAAAGATAATCGATTAATGGTTTTCGCCGATCTTCAATTTCAACCTCAAGAACGACAATAATATATTTAACTTTGCTTTCTTATTCTTCTTCTTCTTCGTAGTCATTTGGTGGAGGAACTGCCCTTCTTTGGCATACAGCGACTTGCGTTTGATCACGAAAAGATAATGTAGAAGCTAAGGCTGCTAATGCATCAACTCTCTTATTTTCCTTCCTCGGCACGTGTTGAACAGTTACCTCTCCAAGACAACTTACCAATCTCTGAGCATATTTGTGATATGGGACCAACTCTGGCTTCTTGACCTCATAGCTACCCAAAAGTTGATTGATCACTAACTTGGAATCTCCAAAAAACTTATAGTTACAATTGTTTCATGTCCACAACCGTTTTAAGCCCAAGGATGGGCGCTTAATATTCAGCAACATTATTGGAGCAACGTTGTGTCAGAGTGAAAGAATATGGCAAAACTTTTCCTTGAGAAGTGATAAATACTATTCTAGTGCCAGCTCCTTCACGATGTGCAACGCCATAAAATATATCTTCCAAGGAGGTTGAATTTCTATGACCATTGCATCTTCATCAAGCAATTCATCAGAAAACTCCCAATCATCTGGAATTTGGATGGTCAGCTAGGAAGTGTGCTAAAGCTTGTCCTTTTACCACCTTTTGAGAAACATACACAATATCAAATTGTTGAAATTAAAGGTACTACCTCGCTAATCGATCACTTAGGACAGGTTTAGACATGACAAACTTGATCGGATTCGCTCTTGAGACGAGCTGCACAACGTGAGCTTGGAAGTAATGCTTCAACTTCTGAATAGAGATGACAAGTGCCAAACATAACTTCTCGATAGGTGAATACTTGATCTCATTTGGCGTCATCATCCTACTCAAGTAATAAGGTGCATTTTCTTTAACTTTATTGTTTCCTTGAGCCAAAAGTGCTCCTACTGACCTTTCCTGTGCTAAAATGTATAATATTAATGGTTTTCCCGGTATGGGGGCTGCCGATACTGAAGGTTTCATTAAATAGGATTTAATGCTTTCAAAAGCATTCCGACAAGCTTGGTCCCATTCAAAAGGAACTCCTTTCTTCATGAAGTGACTGAATGGTTGGCATCTTCCAGCTAGATTCAAAATAAATCTTCTAAGATATGCCAACTTACCTTGTAAGCTTTTTAATTCATGACTATCCTTAGGCTCGGGGATTTTCAAGATAGCATCCACTTTAGCTTGATCAATTTTGATACCTCTCTGTCGAACAATAAAACCAAGAAACTTTCCAGAAGTAACCCCAAAGGCGCACTTCAGCGGGATTCATTCTGAGTTGGTATCTCCGAAGCCGTTCGAATACCTCCTTCAAATCTTGTAAGTGATCATAACTCTTACTTGACTTCATCACCAAGTCATCAACATAACATTCAACGTTTTTGTGAATTATGTCGTCAAAAATATTTTGTATAGCACGTTGATATATAGCACCAACATATTTCAAGCCAAAAGGCATTACCTTGTAGCAGTATATACCTTTAGGGGTTCGAAAGGCGGTAAGTTCTTCATCCTTCGGTGCCATGCAAATTTGATTATATCCGGACGAACCATCCATGAAAGACATCGCCTCATATCCAGTCGTGGCATCAATCATGAGCTCCGGGATGGGAAGAGAAAATTCATCCTTAGGACAAGCGTTTTTTAGGTCCCTAAAGTCAACACAAACTTCGATTTGGCCATTCTTCTTTCTTATAGGGACGTTGCTTGAAATCCATGTAAGATATATTTAGGGTTGTGCATAATTTGGTAAATACCGAATTACCGTACCGAAAACAAAAATTTTGCTATTTGGTATTCAATATTTTGGTATTCGGTATGGTATTTGGTTTAAGTTTTAAAAAACATTCGTATTTGGTATGTTAAAATAAAATACCGAAATACCGATATTGTACCGAAATATATATTATATTATATAATACACATATTATTAATTATAACATAAATATAAAAATCTAACATTTTACTTTACGTTATTCTCTAAGTTCATCATTTAACTCTAAGCAACTAACAAGATATTTCTAATGATAAAATTTATTCTTTTATGTAGAGTTTTCTCTCTCTAGATTGATATTTGCTAGTTTTGGACAAAATTTTTGTCAACAAATATTTTTAGTTTTGTACTTTTGAGTACTTTAATTTAGAATATTACAGTCTATGACTATATGTACAAGTTAGTATTCAAACCGAATAAACCGAAGTTACCAAACCGAATAAACCGAAACCGAAAAGAGAAAAACCAAACCATACCGAATTTAATTAGGTACGATATTGGTATTGCATTTTAAGTAACTGAATATCGAAAATACCGAACCGAAGTATCTAAATATCGTACCGGATCCGACCGACGAACACCCCTAGGATATTTAACTTTACGAACAAAATTAGCCTCAATAAGCTTGTTAACTTCGGTTTCAATCAAGGGAACCGGTTCAGGTCTGAAGTGACATTGTGCTTGCTTCACGGGACGCGCACCTCTTTGACAGCAAGATGATGAACAACCACCTTGGGGTCTAAACCTGGCATCTCTTTGTAGCTCCAAGCAAATACGTCTTTGAACTCCTTAAGTAGCTCAATATATTTGCTTTCTTCATAACCAGTTAGAGAGGCATTTACATATGTGGGCCTTGGATCTTCAACATCTCTGAGATTGACTTCTTTTAGTGCATCAACCGTTGTATTCACCCCCTTTTCAAGCTCAAGTGGTGCATCTTTAGCATCTTCATCCTCTTGAGGATCACCATCATTGAAAGATATGTGATGACATACATGAATATCAAGGAAAGTTTCCTCGGCTTGCGTATAAGATGAAGCATTTTGTTCATCATGAATGGTGATATGATATGATGACCCCATACTTTCTTCATCTTCCTCATGTTCTCTGGTATGGACTAAGCCTTTGCTTTGAGGACCTCTCCGCACGAAACTACAAGTTTTGTCTCTCGCCTCATTCTAGAGGAATCAAACTTGGGCAGTCTATGGTCAAAATCTCCTTTTTAGCAAAGATAGGTCCTCCAATACTTCTATTACTTCCATGACGTTTGTTTTCCTTCTTCAGTGGTCCCAACCTGTCAAAGACTAAGATCCTTAGTTTCGTAAGTCGATCAAACACAGAAGGCTTCTCATTAAGCATCGTAGACACTTCTTTAGTAGTAATGTAGTTACAACTTGCCCTTTTGGGGGTTGTTTGTAACCCAAACCTTCACGTGATTGCTTCAGTGAGTACCCTTTCTCCATCATCATCTTTTGAGTAGGGTTTGAAGCTTCAAGTGGGAGCTTTCCTAACTTGAATTGTTCATTGGGA
The DNA here is from genome assembly GCA_000715115.1 of Nicotiana otophora. Taxonomy (NCBI): domain Eukaryota; kingdom Viridiplantae; phylum Streptophyta; class Magnoliopsida; order Solanales; family Solanaceae; genus Nicotiana; species Nicotiana otophora. The sequence goes on along the minus strand of AWOL01S0004833.1, from coordinate 57,825 downwards.
TCATCCAACTTGTAGCCATTTGGATCAAAGCCCTCATCTGTGCGCTTTGCAGGAAGTGCTAGATTTAGAAGTAAATTGTGGTTTGATGATTTGACAAACCCTTTAAGCAACTTTGTAGACAACTTAATTGCATCAATTCGCTTGATAGGAAGGGTCAAGTCTCCTAGCACATTACCTTATAGTTCAGAAGATAGATCTTCAACCTTCCTTGGTTTTGGGACAAATCGGAGAACATGATTAGACGTTTCATTCATCGTGTTCCAATCATAAAGCACCTAATATTTTTCAACCGTAATCTTTGTTTTAGCAGTTGTAACATCAACCTTCTTTGAACACTTTTGGTCAACATCACATCATCAACCTTAACCTCCTTTGATACATAATTTTTCAAGTAGAATTTTGCATCGGCAAAGTATGATTCAGCCTCGGTAAATAGCTTATCATCAGCAACTATCTTCTTTTCCACCCCATATTTACGGTACTTGAAACATTGATGGTAGGTGGATGAAACCCCTCTGTATTCATGTATCGTGGCATTCCTAACAAGATATTATATGAGGTCTTTGCATCGATCACGTACATCAATGCACTGGAACATATATCTCCCATATTTATTTCCAATTTAATAGCCCATATAGCTCTTTCCCCCTTTGATTGAACCCTTGAATCATTAAACGACTTTCACATAGTTCATCCATTGGTATGCCAAGCTCTTTGACAGTACGAATTGGGAAAATATAGACGCCAGATCCATCATCAATCAAAATTCTACTTATTCTCTACTTACGCACAAATCCAACCATAAACATGGGACGATTATGGTGTGTTTCACCAAGCAAAAGATCATCATTAGGAAATGTGATTTTTGCATCATAACTGTCCACTTCTTCAGAGAGATGCTCAGTGAGTTTTTCAGACAAGGGAGGTGGCGGCAATGATGGATCTTCCTTCTTTATCTCTTCTTCATCTACCTTACAACATGAGGCCTTGATATCTTCACAGGAAGCTTGCGGGCGTAACCAGCTTGGCAGGAATTCATCCAATGTCACTGGACACCGTAGCCTTTGATAGTGATTCTCCTTCATTTTTGCTTTCTTCCAATTCTTCTTTATCATTTTCTTCTCGGGTCTTTTCATAATTTCCTCCTAGTTAATTCCTTATTTGACTCCCTTTGTGAATTTGTCTTGCAGCGTCTCCGTCGAGTCACAAGAATCCAACCTTCATCATCAGTTTGACCATCACATGATTCACTTTCCTCCACTATTACTTCATTTTATATGGGGATAAACAATGATTTGCTCACATCGATAGGTTCAAAGTCACCAAATTTAATCATACTTGGTGATGATGCAGTTCTGATGCCATCATACTCATGTACTTCGATAAAATTGCAAAGGATAATGAGATCAAGAGAACCAAAAATGACAGAGACTTGATTCGAACTTTCCTTCTCATCCTCAAGCAAGATTTTTCCTTCAGTGGCCAAGTCCATGACTTTATCCTTGAAGATAAAGTGCTTTTCAATAGGGTGGCCAATCAACCGATGGTACTTGCAATAATTTGGATCATTAGTCCTTCCAGCTTTATTTGGCTGCTTCATTTCAGGTAACTCAATAAGTTTCAACTCAAGGAGTTCTTCAAAAATTGCTAGAACGTCAGAGTCCAAGAATGGATATTCTTTCGCTTGCATTTCCTTCAGAGTTAACTTTCGCCCAGCTTTATCCTGCAAGGATGTTGTCTTCACACTTTGCTTCTTACTCACTTTTGTAGTTACCTTTAATGGCGAGGCATTAACATTCATTGATTCCTTGCTCTCATACTTTGGCACAAACTTTTCTCCTTTCTTTATTTCTTGTTTATCCTTCACTTTATGAGGTTCATAAACATGAGACCCTATATTTCCACTTGAAGACATGCGTAACTCCATATCATGAGCACGTGTAGCCAATTCTTCAAAAGACTTAGGCTTGATACCCTGTAAGATGTAGTAAAGTCCCCAATGCATTCCTTGAATACACATTTCTATTCCAGAAGCTTCACTATGCCTGTATTTACAGTTGAGGCTCGCATTCCTGCATCGATTGATGAAATCAGCGACCGACTCATCCTTTCATTGATGCGTGTTTGTGAGTTCAACCATAATTACAGTTCTCCTTGTGCTATAGAAGCAATTGAGAAATTCATGTTCAAGTTGTTCCCAGCTATCGATGGAACCAACATCAATATCAGTGTACCAATCAAAAGCATTTCCTTTTAAGGAACAGACAAACTGCTTGACAAGATAATCTCTATAGGTTCCTGCATTATTACAAGTTTCGATGAAGTGCGCAATGTGTTGCTTCAAATTTCCTTTACCATCGAATTGTTGAAATTTGGGGGGTTTATAACCCTAGGCATCTTCAAACTATCAATTCCTGCAGTGTATGACTTCGCATATGCGAGAGAAGACTTGGCAACAACATCGTACTTATCTTTGATAGTTTCCATAATGAAGTCTTTCAATTGGTCAATGGGAATAGCCCCATCAATTGAAATCTAAAGTTCTTTAGAAATCGTTGTCTGCCTTGCATATGAGTCTCCTTTATCTTGCATCATAGAGAGATTTCTAGGTGCATGACTTGAATCTCCCTCCATCATGCTTTCAACTCTATCTATAAACTTGACAATTTGATTATCTTGATCTTGCATATGCTTCGTTAACCCTTCAATTGCCTTTGTTAATTTTACGGGTTGTTCTTCAACATTTGAAGTGTTAGTCACCATTGTTTGCATAACCGTCATGGATGGTGGAGCAAAGTTTTCAAGACATCATCTTCATCTTGCGTGATGAGATTCTTAGATCTAGACGGGCTAAGTAGACATCATCTTTATTTGGGGTAGAGAGATTGTTTCTGATAGACCTTCGGCTCCCTCCCTCCAGGAACTCCCCACCTTGCTCTTGGGGTGACTCGAACTCACAACCTCTTGGTTGAAAGTAGAGGGTGCTTATCACTAAAGCAACTCACTCTTGTCGCTGATGTCGTATAGAATACTATAATTATGATAACAAAAAAAATCCATCGAAACATTCATGGATATAAAAAGCTATAGGAATTACTTTAACAAAAATAAAGACGAAATAAAGAAATCTATATGAACTATTAAAAAAAGAAAAGAGTAAATTGCTTTTCCACGCAGTAAATAGCATAATTTTAAAATAAAATTAAAACTCAATATTCTATATTGAAAATGCCACATAATAATAAAAATAAGAGGTAAGTAAAGAATATATATATATATTAATGGAATAAAGTTATCATATATAATTGGTATTGTGGTTAAGCTAAGTGGCAAGCCATTAGAAAGTCACTTGGCATTCTTAAAGTGAATTTATGGGGAGATTTTCAAATAAGAAAACATAACTTATATGGAATCCCATTTAGTGGAAATCCTATTTTTATTTTAAATTTAGTTTTGACTCTTATATGGCAATCTTCAATTCAATTTTGTTATGGATCTTTAATTGTTTCATATACGGCTAAGTAGTTTCTTTTGTCCTAACAAATATGAAATAAAGAAAAAGTAGGGATTTATTAAGATAATTAAAAGTTATATCATTGTCACGACCCGAAATTCCCACCTCCGGTGCCGTGATGACGCCTAATATTTTACTTGCTAGGCAAGCCAACGTTAGAATAATATTATCCATTTTAAACAATTTTAAATTAATTAATAAAAAAAAAAAACCAATGCGAAAGTAAAATCTGAAATGTAGTGAATAATCCATAAAAATAACGATGTGTAAATACCATCCCAGAATTGGTATCACAAGTGCACGAGCTTCTAGAATAATACAAATAAAGGTCTAAATAAAATAAAGATGTCTGAAAGCAAACACACAGCTAAAATAAGGTAAACAGGACTTTAGAACTGCGGACACTGTGCAGTTATACCTCAAGTTCCTCTGAATAGCTGAAATCCGAGCAAGTCTATGGTACGTCGCTGGGGCTAATTCTGAAATCTGCACAAGAAGTGCAGAGTGTAGTATCAGTACAACAGACCCCATGTACTGGTAAGTGCTGAGCCTAACCTCGACGAAGTAGTGACGAGGCTAAGGCAAGTCACTTACATAAACATGTACGCAATAATAGAATAACCACAATAATAGAAGTAAATCAAGTAGCTCATTTTTTAATAGTTGAAGCAAACTTAACAGTCATAACCAATTATTATTTCAATCAATTTACGTTGCAGCGTGCAATCCGCTCCCACAATATATTCATATTCAATCCTCCCATAAGTTTGTTGCGGCGTGTAACCCGATCCCCCAATATGGACTTTTAAACAAGTTTATTGCGGCGTGCAACCCGATCCCCCAATATGGACTTTTAATAAGTTTGTTGCGGCATGCAAAACGATCCCCCAATATGGACTTTTAATAAGTCTATTACGGCGTGCAACCTGATCCCCCAATATGGACTTTTAATAAGTCTGTTGCGGCGTGCAACCCGATCCCCTAATATGGACTTTTAATAAGTCTATTGCGGCGTGCAATCCGATCCCCCAATATAAACTTTTAATAAGTATATTGCGGCGTGCAACCCGATCCCCCAATATGGACTTTTAATAAGTCTGTTGCGGCGTGCAGCCCGATCCCCCAATATATATTCATTTTCATTTCTGTTGCGGCGTGCAACCCGTTCCTCCAATATATTCATTTACCAATTCTTATAAAAGAAATTACCCCAATAAATGCAATAATTAATATGGAATTATAAGACAACAAGCATACAATAATTATGATTTATTTATGAAACAGACAATGACAAGTAGCAATTTATTTTAGAAATCAGGGAGAAAATAGGCAGTTTAATATTTAATATGCTAATGTAAAATAGCAATTAAGATACATAAACCAAATAAGCATGTAACAATTATTGCAGAAATTCACGAATTAATATTTGACAAATAAATAGGAGAGAAACAGTTATTATAACAATTAATTCGTGTTTTAAAATAATTTAAGATATTTAAATAATTAAGCAACCAATTAAATTGACAAAGTATAGGCACTCGTCACCTTGCCTATACATCGTTGCACATGAAATTCACATAGCAAATAATTCAGGGGTTCTATTCCCTCAAGTCAAGGTTAACCACGACACTTACCTCGCTTTGAAATTTTCAATCGATTACTCGACCACAACTTTTCCTTTTGAATTGGTCTCCAAAAGCGTCAAATTTATTCACAAACAATTCGATATACTCAATACGAATCATAGGAATTAATTCCATATGAATTTACTAATTTTTCGGATAAAAATCCAAAATTAACTTTAAAATTTGGCAGTAGGGTCCACGTCTCAAATCTCGAAAAAGTTTACGAAATCCGAATACCCATTCTGAGACGAGTCCAACCATACAAAAATTATCAAATTCCGATATCAAATGGACCTTCAAATCTTAAATTTTTATTTTTGGAAGATTTTATAAAAATCTGATTTTTCTCCCAAAATTTTACGGATTCATGATGTAAATGAGTATGAAATCATGAAATATAATCATTAAGGATAAGAAACACTTACCACACTATTTTTTCGTGAAAATCGCCCAAAAATTGCCTTACCCGAGCTCAAAAATGAAAAATGGCTGAAAATGGGACAAAATCTCATTTTCCACAACTTAAGTTCTGTTTCTCGGATTTTTACCCTTCGCGAACGCGATAGTACCCTCGCGTTCGCGAAGCACATTTTTGTGCTGCCAAAACTTTGCTCTTCACGAACGCGAAGGCAACCTCGCGAACGCGAAGCCTTGCCAAATTTGGCCTTCGCGAACGCGATATACCTTACGCGAACGCGAAGATTTATCGCTTGGTGCCCGACCAAGCCTCGCCTTCTACGTGAACGCGAACGCTTCCACGTATTCGCGATGAACACTGCCCTCTACCCTTCGCGAACGCAGCCCCCTCTTCACGAACGCGAAGAGTAAACTTCACCTGGCTCAAGTTCCTCTTCACGAACACGATTCCTCTATCGTGAACGCGAAGAAGGAAACTAGACAGTGCATCAGAAAAATTTCCAATAGAGTTCCAAGTCCAAAATTTAACCCGTTAACTATTCGAAATTTACCCGAGCCCTCGGGGTTCCAAACCAAACATGCACCCAAGTCTTAAAATATCATACAAACTTGCTCGCGCGATCAAAGCACCAAAATAACACTTAGAACTACGAATCGGACACCAAATCAAAGGAAATTTTCAAGAAAACTTTAAAACTTATATTTTCATAACCGGACGTCCGAATCACGTCAAATCAACTCCGTTTCTCACCAAATTCGACATACATGTCATAAATATTATAGTGGACCTATACCGGGCTCCGAAACTAAAATACGAACCCGGTGTCAATAAATCCAATATCAATAAATTCTTAAAAATCATTAAGCTTTCAAACTTTTAATTTTTCATCAAGATTCCATATCTCGGGCTAGGGACCTCGAAATTTGATTTTGGACATACGCCCAAGTCCCAAATCACGATACGGACCTACCAGAAATATCAAAATACTGATCTGAGTCCGTTTGCTCAAAATATTGACCAAAGTCAATTTAGTTGAGTTTTAAAACTCTATTTGACATTTTAATCCATTTTCACATAAAAACTTTTCGAAAAATTATACGGACTGCGCACACAAGTCGAGAAATGATAAATAGTGCTTTTCGAGATCTTAGAACTCAGAATTAATTATTAATTTTTAAAATGACACTTTGGGTCATCACAATCAATTTCCTATAAAAGATGTAGATGTCATGTAGAAAACTATAATTATGGCAACAAAAAAACAAAATCCATCGAAACATTCATGGATATAAAAAGCTATAGGAGTTACTTAACAAAAAGAAAGACGAAATAAATAAAGCTATATGAACTGTTAAAAAAAGAAAAGAGTAAATTAATCTTCCACATAGTAAATAGCGAAAATTTAAAATAAAATTAAAATTCAATATTCTATATTGAAAATGCCACATAATAATAAAAATAAGAGGTAAGTAAATAATACTCAAAAAGTATATCGATAAATTTAGACAATTAAAGAATTTTAAATAGCTAAAATAATAATAAATATTTAAGAGTAAGAAAATATATATCTATGTTATATTATAGAAAAATAGTGACAAAATATCAATCCAATTGATAAGTTATTAAAAAGTTTCATTAGTAAATATTTAGTGTTAAGTACTTGCTAATTTAATAAAAATAAAATAAGAAATAAATAATTTATTTAATTACCATATGTATATCCTTCAATTATATAAATTTTATTATATATTTTTACATTATATTAAAAATAAAATAGCAGTTAAAATTATTAAAATAATATAATATTATATCAAATCATAATTTTATAAGATTTTTTAAGTTTGTCCGGAGAATAGAAAAAGCAAATACTTGGTGCTTGATCTTAAACAAAAGTATAATATGTTGGAACATTAGTATTTGTTTAATTCAGACTTGAATGGACACGTTTTCACCGTGGAGTTTAATATAATTAAATGGATTTTTTCATATTTAATTAAATCTACAATTTACAGAAATCAAATAAGGAAACAAAGAGAGCATTGCTTTTGTCTTTCTTCTCCATCTCTCTATCTGGATATAAACCCACTTCCGCTGTGGAGCCATTTTTACTTTTCATTTCCCTCCACAGATATTTTCACTGATCCAAAACCCTAATTCACACACACACACACACTCACTACATTTCCCGGGCTTACAGGTCCTCCGTTTTTCAAAAACTCCGAATTTGCCTGTTGAAGATTCTAGAAGTCGTCTGTGAAGGTCGATTTAGGGTATTCACAAGTTGATGGATGATCGTTATGCCTCAACTGCGTAGCGCAGTGTGCAGAGGCCGTCAAAATCCGATTGCTCATAACGCACCACTACACGCGCCGTCACCGAACAACGAACCGCACGCGCTGCCGATAAGGCCAGGGAGGAAGAAGAAAAACGACGCATTACCACACGCGCCGCCGAAAAGGCGAGGGAAGAAGAAGCTAAACGACGTCGTGCATGCTGTGGGAGTTGAAAAGGATGTTTTTGTGAAGAAAACAGTGTCGTCGCAGAGAATTGGTGAAGCGGAAAAGGAGCGTGAGGAGATGGATGAGTATGAGAGTGGCGGAGGAAGTGGAAATAAAGTTTTGGGAGGAGGCGCGGAGGATGAAGGCAACACACCTCCATTGCCCGAAAGGGTACGGGATTCTATGAATACTTAACTCTATTCGTTTTGCTTCATTTAGGTCCATTTGATTATGGTACTAATTATATATAATGGTTTTTGTTTGAGTTTTTGCAAAAACAGTTTTTAGGAAACGTGCTTTTGATAGTTTTGCAAACAAAGTAGTCAAAAGCATAAAGCCAAAAGAACACCAAAGTTTGTTGGAGCTTTAAGCACAAAGCGCTATCAAAGCACGGGCTTTAGTGCAGAAAAGTGCCAATGAAGAAAAAACAAAAGATTAGAAATATAATGCAGAAAAATGTAATTGTAAACACAAACATAGTTGTTTGGACAAATGAATTTAAAAACTATATTTAAGTTATAGATATATGATGTGCTCTTAAAGATAGGAATCGTTGGTGAAGGTCCACACGCCTTAGCACCTTGAAGTTAAAGCAACAATTAAGGGATATGAAGTGCACAACCTGGGCTTCTCCGAGCTCTAGGTCTTAAGCGTGCTTTAAGCAAGCCTTAAGAATGTTTTCTTTTTTGAAAATTGAGTATGAAGATCTTTAAGAAGAGTTCTTCTGTTTTTGGGTAAAAAGCTTCTCAAATAAACTGTTTTGCCAGTCTCGAAGATTGAGTTTGCAAAAAAGAACACTTTTTCCTAAATAGTTAGGCAAATAGAGTGTTCATTTTGGCAACACAAGAAGAATCAATGTGTCTCAGGTTATATTAAATTATTTTTTTTCTCTCTTTTTTTTTTTTTTTTTCTTTCTGGTTGGTAATTTTAAGTGATGTGTAAGTGATGAGGATGTGACGTAGGAGGTTTTTAGTTGCTGTGAAACTAGGTTGTTTTTCTCATCATCTTTAATGGGTGATGAATTTTGTGCATAATTTAGAGCATGAAGTTGGAAAGCTTCAGCGTTTTAGGTGTTTTAGTACACACAGTTACATAAACCAGAGTAGCTTCTCTCTTCTTTTATTTGTGACTGTTTTGCTTTTTGTCACCTGTTTTCTTGAATGAAAAGTTGTTTTCTTTTTTCTTTTCGAGGGACAGATTGAATGGACGAGTGAGTGCTATCTGCGAGTTGTTTCTTTACTTGCCTTGTTATCTCTAACATGGTAGGCATTTACTAAGTTTCTCTTGTCAATTAAGCTATGCAAATAGAGATTCTTTGATGAGAATTATGCTATTGAGCTAGTTCCTTTAAAAAATGGGTACCACGATAAGAAAAAAAAGTATGCTGTTACTATTAATGTTGACTGTTAGGATAAATATATATGCTGTTAAGCTTGTCGTTATTAATGTTGATTGTTAGGATAAATGTGTTTTGTGACTGATAAGAATATGTGCTCATGTATGGGACAAAATCTCGATTTTCATAATGCTTTCAGCATGGGGGATTTTGTTGCTGCTATTCTTGCCTCTTTGTTCAAAATTTCCTTGTAGTTTCTAATTGAAGTATTCAACTTGAGTTGTTGAATTTACTATTTTCCTTGTGCGAGTAACAGGTCCAGGTTGGCGGATCACCAGCTTATAGGATTGAGAAGAAGCTTGGTAAAGGAGGATTTGGTCAAGTGTACGTAGGTCGTCGTGTAAATACAACAAATCCTCACGAACGAACTGGCTCTGGAGCCGTAGAGGTGGAACATTGCATTTTGCATTTATTTGCCTTTTTTGCTGAATATGTTGGAGAGGACTTCTCTTTGATATGCAAATTGATCATACTGTCGTTTCTTTTGTGGTTCTAGGTTGCCTTAAAGTTTGAGCACAGAAGTAGCAAAGGTTGTAACTATGGACCACCTTATGAGTGGCAGGTCTACAAGTAAGTCTTCATTTTATTTTTGTCATTATATCTGTACGTTTTTTATTCCGAGTATTGATACCTAATAGTAACATTATCTTAACAATTCATGCCATTTGCTTTTTTCCCCCTAGTGCCCTTGGTGGTAGTCATGGTATACCACGTGTTCATTATAAGGGGCGTCAAGGTGATTTCTACATTATGGTACGTGATCTCTTTATGTAGTTGAGTTACTTTATTCTTGTTTCAAGTTGCATCATTTCAATCTCCACTAATATTACTGATATCCTATAATATTGCAGGTCATGGATATGCTTGGTCCTAGTTTATGGGATGTCTGGAACAACAATTCCCATACGTGAGATATATTTTCCATTATCTGTACTTTAAGAGCTTATTTTTTGATATCATATGCTTGTTCCTCGAACTCTAAGTTTGGATCTTGAATGTTGCCAATTTCAGGATGTCTATTGAAATGGTAGCATGCATTGCCATTGAAGCTATCTCAATATTAGAGAAGTTGCACTCTAGAGGGTAAGTATATCTTTCCAATGTTAATGACTGTTCTCTTACTTCGTCTGGATAGCTGTGTTCTATTGTAGAGATTGTAAGTTCTGTGTGATCGTGATATCGCCTAGATCTATGGAGCTTGAATCTGTACAAAGGAAAATTGTTATTTGGTTGTTATAGAAGAGATCAAGTTGTCTTGTCACAAGTAGATGTCATCAACTACGAATCATAAGAATAAAAGGTTTCTCTAACTACATCTATTTATGTGTTGAAGTCTATGCATCCACAAAGTGCTAAACTACTTTTACCATACTCGGCGTGATCTTGTTGAGTGTTCACATTGGTGCAAAAATTTCAGTATTTCAAGGAAAGTAACAGTGTTTATTGGTTCTGAAGTAAGTCTTGTCATTCTGGCTGCTGTTTGTTTGCAGGTATGTGCATGGGGATGTAAAACCTGAGAACTTTCTTCTTGGACCATCTGGGACTCCTGACGAGAAAAAATTGTTTCTAGTTGACCTTGGATTAGGTATAATATTCATTGGAACTTATCTAGAAAGAAAATGTATATGAATCTTGATCTACATTTGATATCTTCATTTTCCTCTATTAATAGTGTCTGTTCTTTTGCCGTTTGAATACTTCAGCAACAAGGTGGCGTGACACTTCAACTGGTCTACATGTTGAATACGATCAGCGACCTGATGTCTTTAGGTACAATAATCAACAGTTCGACTTGTCTTTTCTTTTTATTTGGTGTCCTTTATATTTTGCATTAGATTCTGCATTCAATAACTAGTTAGAAAACCATTGCTTCAGAGGAACTGTAAGGTATGCTAGTGTGCATGCTCACCTTGGACGGACTGGAAGCCGGAGGGATGATCTAGAATCTCTGGCTTACACACTCATTTTCCTTCTCCGAGCCAAGTTGCCGTGGCAGGGTTACCAGGTATGCATTTTACTTAATACCAGTATTTTGTTACTATGGATTCTCCTATCCTCTGATAATGAAATTTTTTGTACTAGGGTGATAATAAAGGTTTCCTTGTCTGTAAGAAAAAGATGGCAACTTCTCCAGAAACTCTTTGCTGCCTCTGCCCGGCTCCATTTAGACACTTTGTGGAGTATGTTGTGAACCTGAAATTTGATGAGGAGCCCAACTATGCTAAATATATCTCCTTATTTGATGGAATAGTAGGTCCAAATCCAGACATTAGGCCAATTAACACTGATGGTGCACAGAAGGTAGTTTGCATGTTTCTTTAATTCCAGGCTACTCCTGAAGTTGAATCACTGACAGAAGCTAGATTTCTCTAACGCGTTTCTGATCTATGTAGCTTATATATCAAGTCGGACAGAAGAGAGGCAGACTGACAGTGCAAGAAGATGATGATGAACAACCAAAGAAGAAGGTGCGAATGGGAATGCCTGCAACACAGTGGATTAGTGTGTACAATGGTCGTCGCCCCATGAAACAAAGGTTGTACTCTTTTGCCCAAAATTTGTTTGCTTAAGGCTTGTGAAAAATAAAGTGACTAACATTGGGTTGCAGGTATCACTATAACGTTGCTGATGAGAGGCTATCTCAGCATATTGAGAAAGGAAATGAGGACGGACTGTTTATCAGCAGTGTGGCCTCCTGTTCGAACTTGTGGGCCCTAATCATGGATGCAGGGACTGGATTTAGTGCTCAAGTTTACAAATTATCACCTTATTTTCTTCACAAGGTCTTTTATCTATCACTGAATGTGATCAATCTAGAAGCATGCTATATAAATATATGTTGCATATTCTACAAAAAAATATATGTTGCATATTTCCACATTTAGTATGCTATATCTGTTAAACTCTTGCATGATTCAGATGCTCAAATTTTTTACTGATATGGAATTTGATTAATCCTATGTGCTTCTGTTTGAATATAGGAATGGATTATGGAACAATGGGAGAAGAACTATTATATTAGTGCTATAGCAGGAGCTAGCAACGGGAGCTCCTTAGTTGTCATGTCAAAGGGTTGGAGGAACTTTAGTGACTTGCTATACATGCGTTTCTTCTGTGGTTCTGTGAATTAGAGTGGATAAATTTAATTTTGCGGTTTATATCAGGTACCCAGTATCTTCAGCAGTCTTACAAAGTCAGCGAGTCCTTTCCATTTAAGTGGATAAACAAAAAATGGAAGGAGGGTTTCTACGTCACTGCTATGGCAACTGCTGGAAGTAGATGGGCAATTGTTATGTCACGCGGATCTGGGTTTTCTGATCAGGTTTAAACCTTTCTTCCCTTTTTATGTTTTTTGGGTAATGTGCATCATGATCCTAATTCTGAATTGAGTATTCATGTGCTTCTATGAATTATTAGACAGTGGAATTGGATTTTCTGTATCCTAGTGAAGGGATCCATAAGAGGTGGGATGCTGGTTATCGTATCACAGCGACTGCAGCTACATGGGATCAAGCTGCTTTTGTTCTAAGTATACCAAGAAGGAAACCTGTTGACGAAACGCAAGAGACACTTCGTACCTCTGCTTTTCCCAGCACTCATGTCAAGGTGGTGGTTGAACCAATTGTCTAATTTTCTTCGTTGAAAACCACATCTCTGGGTGTGTGTGCCTACTATTTCCTAAGCTAACTGTGTATATTGCTGTCTGCAGGAGAAATGGGCAAAGAATCTTTACCTTGCATCTGTCTGTTATGGGCGAACTGTTTCTTAGACAAAATGTTGCTGGAAGTACTTTCAATGGTGCCATGAGATTCTCTTTGTAGTGCTTGAAGAAAGTGCCTGCTATTTTTGGTCTAAGGGAAGAAATGGATTACAATATTTACTCCTTGTCAAAGCTGACTCAGCTTTCTCCACTGAAGATGATCTTTGCAAAGGCCCCTGCCATTAATGTATGTGATTGTTCCTGATGTCCAAGATGGTGATTTTGTCGGTCAGTTCGTGAGTGTAGATTTCCAGTGGTGGGATTCACACTTGGTTAAAGTTCGTACAGATCAAATAGTTCCTTTTAGGGGGCAAGCCAAACAGGCTATCTTTGTAGTGTTATGAACCGTGCAAAGATCCTGCAAAGAAGTTTGAACATTAACAGTCAAATCTTCTCTTTTTATTTTCTAGTTCTTTTTCCCAGTTTTGACTTCTGTCCTCTTACTTTATGCTCGTTAATTTTACTTTGCGGGTCCAACCTCTAAACAATGAAAGTATTGTCTTGGTTGTCTCTAATGTGCTCTTTATATGCACTTGTTGATTAGCTTTGGTAGTTTTTGTTATTGGGCTGGAGAAATTTCAGCACAAGTCTCTCTCCCCCTCTTTTGTACCCACAAATATGTGCTATAGTTGGTTTCTGTTTTGGATATTCTAATTAGTTTATTTTTCCATTCCCAGAAAACATCTAATCAGTTAATTAAAGCTGTGTTAGAAACAATAGCCCAGGAAAAAGTTGTTCTCCTAGTATTAAATTTGTTTTTGATTCCTGAATTGCTCTCAGATGTCCCTTTTTAAGTTCTTTTTGGTCCCATTCCCTGTATCAGGAGGTTCTGAGTATGAGTAGACATATTTCATTCACTGCATTGACGCGTTGTTACGTATATAAAATGTTGCACATTAGCCTGCACTGTCTGTGGGTCAAAAGTAGTAATCAGTATTTAAGGTCTCATTATGAATTGTATACACAACAGTATACTCTAGAAAGCTACATCCTTGCAACTGACTGCAGATTTTGAATGGCAAGATATTGAGTATTAAACAAGTTAGGCTCGAGCCACTTGAGATATGGAAGTTTCTAGTTTGCTTAATCTGTTTTTAAATCTCTAGATGATGCATATGTTTGGTACACTTTTATCTCTGATGCATATTTCTGACAGTTTTATCAAGTTTGCAATTTCTTTTCAGGATAATTCGAGTTGCTAGCTGAAGAATGAGCAGATTCCTCCTAAGGTGGTTCTTCGGGATGTAAGTTTATATAGTTACTCATCACTTTTGGCATTCATTGCTTCTTATCACTCTGCACATTCTAGAAGTTAAATTTGAAATATCTGGCCTTACTCAAGGTCAAGTTTCTTGATGACCTGTTTGGTTGGACGTCTAATAAAAAAGATAACTTATGGTCACGTGGAAGTCATCAATTCAGTTCTCGTTGCCTCATCAGTGATTTTACTCGATTCATAAGATATGGCCAAAAACAGGGTCCAAAACTGATGAAGCAGAATGATGTTTAGATAATTCATGCTAAGCCATTCTTAAACTGAAAGAAACTGCTTCTTCCTGCCTGTTACAGCAACTGCAACTGCACTTCTTCATAGGGAGTACTCTCGATTGTGCTGCTGCTTGTTGGAGCCCTCTTTTACTGTTCCTTTGAACTATTGTCCTCCGTGCTAGCTGTGTAAATGTGTGCAGTCACGTTATCTCCATTTTGTGCTTGTGATTCTTGGATTCATATCGAGATTTTTGGCTTCTGCAGAGTGCCTTTATCAGAAGCTAACTCCACCCTTTGCCCCCAAATTTTTGGACAAAATTAGAACCGGACAAATGTTGGGCATATTCTTCTAGTATCTGGCAAGATGATTGCTGCAGCCAATGATATATTCGAGATCCTATTATTTGATAGCTGGGGCAACATAACTTTTGTATATTCATGTGCTTCCACTGTCAGCTGATTTGGTCATCTACTCTAGTGACATTTGCGAATTTGTTTTTAGAGCTAGGTTTGCAGAATTATGGTAACAGTGATGTTGGCATTTCGCCTGTTGAGTTAGTTTTGGTGCTCTTCATTCTCGATGTGTCTGTTTCTTGCCTGCTGCTGGACCTCAACTTACAAAATTTCTGTAGATGTTGATTTGTGCCTGCTTGTGGCTTAATAGGCGAGTTGTAACATTGATCTGAGTTCTTTTACTATTGAACTGAACTTCAGTTACTTCCTAGGGTAGATGCGACTCCTAGTTTCTGTCTTAGGATTGTGGCATGGCTTATTTTATACAATTCTCCGGCTACATCTTTTTAGGGACTAGTTTCCTCATTTCACCTGAAGACTTAAGTTGAGGATCAGTAAAGTGTCAAACTCATGCGGAAGGATTTCAATTATGTTGTACTCATAGCCTAAGTTGTTCGGACTCTGGTGCGGGTATTCGATACGGGTACGGATTCGAGAGTTGGATCCGGCAAAATCTTAATTTTACGATTCGGGGATGCAGATCCTGGTTGTTGGGGTTTGGCTAAGAAAAGTTGAAATTATAAAAATAGAGCTATAAAGATATTCTAAATTTTGAGAGATATTTTGGGAAAAACTTGCATGTATATTGTAGCAGCGAATATGAGAAAAAATGATTAATGTTGAAGGTATGTCATTTTCCATGTTTTTAATCTGCTTTATCTTTTATGTTAAGAAATCAAAATTTCAATTTTTCCTCAAATTTGGCCATGGCTGAATCCCAAATGTATCCCGCACACGCACCCGTCCCAGTGTTGTGTCGAGATAAGTTCGGTATCAAAACTGAAGAGTCCGGGCAACTTTGTTCATAGCTCAATCTGAGGCTCATCCGTCCCCCATCCCGTTGGACAAAACTTCCGATTTGCCCCTACCTTGTCTTTACAATTAACTCGTTTTTGCCAGTCATTGAAAGCAATTTAGGGGTTTAGTCCTCTTTCTCTAATCGAGTCTGAAGTTCAGTAGCTTTAATCGTTGACGAATACTTGCCTTAATAAGACAAGCAATGTAGGTGCTCAGTCTTCTTTCTTCACTCGAGGATGAATTCAGCAGCTTTCATTGTTGACAAGCACTTGTGGTAATAAGACAAACTGGTGAACAGCTCTGCAGCGCCCTGGTGCTATATGGTACATGTAGGAGCTAAGCTCGGTGTCTATTTGCCGTTTTTGGTAGGGGTGGGCTTTCGGGCAGTTTGGATTGAGTATGAAAATTTCGGTTTGGATTTTTGATTTTCGGTTGAAGAAATGATAATTCAAATCCAATCCAAATAAGCTCGGATTGGATCGAAATTTTTAAGTTCGGTTTCGGATTATTGGTTTGGATATTTTGGATTTTTGGTTTTGAGCTTATAAGTTGAGATTTTTTTTAATTTTTTTTTTACAAAAATAAATACCCAAATAAAGTACTCATGTTAAATTGCCTGAAAAGTTTCTTATTCTTAGTGCAATCATCCAAATATAGTATTCAAGTAATAAAATTATAATCAAGGAAATGCAACAGAGACATTAATACAGCCGATAAGAAGTAGTAATAGTAAAACCATATTCAAATAGAAAGTATTCTGACAGTAACTAAATAATTAATATTGAATATACGAGATTATATCTAATGGGTAGGGTATTGAACTTATTACTATTGGCATATAGATAATTGACTAAATATAAACTATAAAATTTTGGATTTTCGAATATAAAAAAATTCGAAGTATCAAATCTAATATCAAATTCGAAATCCAAATTTTTTAAAAACTAAATCCAAAATCCAAGTAATCCGAAAATCCAAACCAAAAATCCAAAAAAACTGAATTTCGATTTGGATTTCGGGTTTGTCCAAACTATGCCCGCCCCTTGCTTTTCTATTATACCTGTATTAAGTGTTTGAATTGACAAACAACAAAGTATCAGCTTATGTGTATTTTGTCGGAGATGAAAAGTAAAATGCAAACTGCACCTTTTCTGTTTACTATAGATGGCTATAGTTGTGAAAACAATTTCGATCAAACTTGAAACAAAAATTCGCCATGCATCTTTGCAGTTATAATGATGTGAAGATGTACGAGTAATATTTTTTTGTAAGAAAATTGGGTCCACCCATAAGGGTATTTTAAGGTCCAATAGAATTATTAGTTAACCCTAATATTTTTTATATAAGTACACTTATTGTGTACACTAACGATTTAGATTGTGGAATTGGAGGTTGCTCCAACATATCGATTGTGGAATTGGAGGTTGCTCCAACATATCGATTGTGGAATTGGAGGTTGCTCCAACATACCGTGACAACCATAGCCGACCAATATTTCCAGCTACGGTTCGTCTGTTTCTTCCGCTACAAGAACAAGTAAGTTTTGCGCGCTAAATCTAATGTGTTTAGATTAATGTGATATTATAACCATATGCTAGTTTTCTGATCCGGAATAAAATATTGAATAGTTTTGATTTTCTACGTGAATGTTGAACTATCTGTATTTTTCTCTGCTATAGACGATTAATATGTTTAATCTCAACAAGATAATTATTTTATATGTTTAATAGAAACTAATTTTCGGATCTGCTCCCTTGGGTATTATAATTCAAGTTTCATTAAACACTGATTTAAATTAAGTAAAGAATCACTTTATAATTCGACTACTATCGGAAGTGATTAAATTTTTTTTTTAATCAAACTTTCTGATTAGCAGCCCCATCCTCTGTTGCCGCCGAAAACCATCGTTGTCTGACGAGTGGCTGCATTTAGAAGCTACTGCCAAACTAGAAAAAGAAATAAGAAATTAAGAGAAGAAAACTTTCTCCCTTTTTCACCGATAGTCGAACTAAAATTGGTGTTAGTACTCCAGTAGCCATGACAAAGAGTAGAATAGAGGAATTTGCTCCTTCTTCTTCCACGAAACTGCAACGGCTAGACAAGGAAGAAGAAAACAAAGTTTTCTCTTCCTAAATAAATATTATAGAAAGAATGAGAAAAGCATGGAACTTCGTGTTCCATGGCTATGGCAGAAATAGGTTTTTTGAAAAGGTGGAGTCTTCTTTTTCAACCAAAAATGAAGCTATGCTTCAATGAGAGTGACGACTGAGAGATGAAAAGAAAATTTAGGTCATGTCTTCTATCTAATAGTTAAAAAGAAAAGGCGTTTTTAGGCGCTTATTCTTTTTTAACTATTATTTTAAAAAATAACATCACTTATTCTTTATTCAATAAAGAACACTTTCTTTTTATTATTACCGTATTATAAAAATTAAGCTCAATATTTAATAAGTTAACCGACTCACTAATCACATGAAGTACTTTTTTTATCCATCTCCATTCTCCCTTTCCAACATTTATCTTCTTCACTCCATTTTTGAAAATCTAATACATATATGAATGTCACCTAAATTCAAGATGTGTTGATTTATACGTCTTTTATACTTTGTATATCAAGTATCACTTTAATTCAAAATATATTTTTATATATGTAATTGTTGTATATTTATTTGTTAAGTGCCATTTTATTTTAAGATGTATTTTTAATGTATATTTTAATTATATTTTATATTTCAAGTGCCATTTTAATTCAGGATGTATTTTTATGTATATTGTTTTTGTATATTTATATGCCATCTTAATTAAATTTAAGATATATATATTTTTATGTATATTTCTCATGTCTAAGTGTCATCTTAATTGAAGATGTATTTTTTATGTATATTTGTTTTGTATATTTTATATGTTTTAATTCAATGTATATTTTTATAGCGTTTTGTATATATTAACATATATTATTATTGAAGTAAGATTTTTATGTTAAGAAAGGAAGAAAGAAGGAAGAGAAAAACTTAAGAAAGATAATTAAAAAGAAAACGAATGGAATAAATTTAGAAAATATATTGGTTTCGGCAGAAAACAAAATTAAAAAGATGAAGAAAAAGAAGAAAAGCTACTAGATAAAGAGAAAAAGGGCATGATTTTTGTACAAAGAATTATTGACTTTCAATTCAAATTGCTTATATTTGGAGATTAATAATTAATTTTTCTATTTTAATGGAACTGTGTGCTACAAATATAAATATTTTTCTGCCACAACTGTAATATTGAGTTTCATGCTAAGAGTTTGTTATATTTCTTTTAAACTGTGACAGTTATGTAAAGTTCCCAAAAGAAAAAGGGTTTTGTTAACCTTTGGGCTTCAGAAGCCTCATGATGCGTGGGCTTGTTTTCTTTATTTGTTGGCTAAATTATACAATTGGACTAAAGAAGCTACTGAGCTTCTTCCTATGGAGGGCAGATTTTAAGGAAAATGGGCTAAAGGCCCATTCGAAATTGGTAAATTTTTATGGGCTAAAGGCCCAGTTTATGTCTTCTATAATGTTAATTGGGCTAATAGCCTAAATTAAAATCTACAATAGATTTTGTCTTTTTTAAAATAAATTTCATATTTCGAAAATTAGTCATATGGACTTTATTTTTAGAATATAAATTTAGTATTTATATTATTTTATGAAAACTATAATTATTTTATTATCCCAATTGCTTGAAATGCTAATTAGTTTAACATTAAACTTGCTTGTTGATTTTTTTAACACGCTTGAAATATTAATTAGTTTAACATTGTATTTATTTGTTAGTTTATTTAACATGCTTGAAATGTTAATTTGTTTAAAATTATGTTTATTTGTTAATTTGTTTAACATGCTTGGAATGTTAATTTGTTTAAAATTATGTTTATTTGTTAATTTGTTTAACATGCTTGGAATGTTAATTTGTTTTAACATTACTCTTTTTAATTAGTTTAACATATGCCTTAAGTTAATTTGTTGAGCATGATATAAATATTATTAGTTTAATATTAGCAATACTTGTTAATTTGTTTAACATGTTTAATATGTTAATTAGTTTAACATTAAAATAAATTTTATGTAAATTTGTATAGCATGTAATAAATGTTAATTAGTTTGAGATTAATTTTATTTGCATGCTAATATAAGTTATTTGTTAACTTATGATCCTTATGGTATTATAAAATCATGACAAATAATTATGTTGTCTTAAACATTATTAAGACACTTAGCTAAATAATTGAATATGTTAATTTTCATAATATTTTAATTCTTGGACGATGATTGGGAACATAGTTAACTTTCGACTCCATGATTAATATATGTGTTTATTAACTTAATCAATTGATGCTTAGTGTCATAATATGTATGTACGTAGACCATCGTGCCTTGCGTTATTTTTTTACATGATCCTCATAGTATTTTTTTTGTTAAAGAATGACTACTGCTTCAAAAAACATTGTTGCTGAGCTCAACAAAGGTTTGAAACTCAATAGTGACAACTATGAAACCTGGAGCTTGAAAGTCCAGTATGTGCTAGAGGAGCAAGAGGCTCCAGAGGCCAGTAACAATGTCAGTTGTTGAAGGGATCGGTACATACAAGTTAGTCCCGCGTGGTGGTCGAGACCTAATACTACATGATGTTCTTTTTGTACCAACAATTCGCCAGAATGTTATTTCAGTTTCAGTTTTGCTTAAGCTAGGATTTGACTTGTTTTGTCATGGCAGTTTTGCCAAGTTGACTTATGGTCCAACTTTATTTGGTTTTGGTCATGTGACTGGAGGTTTAATTATTATGTATTTGGATTATGATTCATTTAATAATAATACTAGTTTTTCTACGTTTGTTTCTTCACATAAATATGATAGTGATGCAAACATATGGCATGCTAGACTTGGTCATATTGGCCAACAAAGAATGCAAAAGTTAGAAAAACAAGGTTTGCTTTCCAGCATTGAACAAGTGGAATTGTCCACTTGTGAAAATTGTTTAGATAGAAAATTTGCAAGAAAACCTTTTGGTGAGGCGACTAGAGTCGAATATCCTTTGCAATTAGTCCATTCGGACATCTGTGGACCTATGAATGTTAGGTCTAGGCATGGAGCAAGTTATTTCATCATATTTATTGATGTCTTTACCCGTTTTAGTTATGTCTGTCACGACCCAAATACCTAACCTGTCGTGATGGCACCTATCATGGTACTAGGCAAGCCGACTCATTCCAAAACCAACCGATATTTTCATTTCAAAGAAAATTTCAGGGCTATTTAGCATAAAAACCTTCGTAAAGGAGTTCAAATCAAAATAAAAGTGCGGAAAAGAAATCCCGACATCGGGATGTCACTAGTCATGAGCATCAACTACAATCTGTTTAACAATATCAAAACTAACTCAGTTTGAAAAATAGCTAAATACAACTAAAGGAAGATAAGAGGGAGAAGAGCAGGGCTGCGATCGCCAGGCAGCTACTTTGCTATCCCTGGGAAAAATTTGCAATCAGAACAATCAACAACCACTACCGTGTCCAGCTAAACATGCATCTGCACACAAGGTGCAAAGAGTAACGTGAGTACGCCAACTCAGTAAGTAACAACAATAAATAAAGACTGAGCAGTAGTGACGAGTAATAAAGCATATAACGTTCATATCAGGAAATCTCAGTAAAATACCACATGCTTTTAAAATCAGGATTTGAATCAAAACATCTCGTTAAACCCAATTCAAGTAAAAATCATTTAAAGATATATTTCAACAGTTTTTAAACAGAGGAAAAATGCAAAGGTGAGCAAAAATGATGAAATCACAAACAGCACCTCGGGCAAAACATCACTCATATACAACCCCTCGGGCAAATCTCACAGTCACTCATGCCACTCGGGCATACCTCACAATCACTCTTTGCCACTCGAGCATACCTCACAATCACTCATGCCTCCCAGTCACTCATAACTCGGCACTTTCACTCAGTGGGTCCCTGTGCTCACTGGGGGTATATACAGACTCCGGAGGGACTTCTTCATCCCAAGCGCTATATCAAGCCAACTCATGACATAAATCACTCAGGCCCTCGGCCTATATCAAATATGCTGCGACGTGCAGCCCGATCCCATAAATATGTAACATGCTGCGGCGTGCAGTCCGATCCCGTAAATATCCTCACAAATCAGGCCCTCGGCCTCACTCAGTCATAAACCTCTCAAGCCACTCGGGCATTTCAGTAAAACAGGGTATTCGGCCCAAAATATTTATATTCATCAAAATAGAGTCATAAAACTTAGTTATGCGGTAAACAAGTATAAACACGACTGAGTATAGATTTTCAATCGAAAACAGTGAGAGGATAGTAAGAAAAGGCCCCTAAGGGTCCAAACAACACTAGCACAAGTCCCAAACATGGCATGCAACCCAATTTACAGAAACTCTTTCTAAAGCATACAAGTATCATATAGTTTCAACAAAGTGTGCAACTTTACAGTTGCTACGGGATAAACCAAGTCACAATCCCCAACAGTGCACGGCCACACGCCCGTCACCTAGCATGTGCTTTATACAAAATTTGGGGTTTCGTACCCTCAAGACTAGATTTACAATCGTTACTTACCTCAAACCGGTCAAATCTCTACCCCGCAATGCTCTTTCCTCTGGACTCGGCCTCCAAATGCTCCGAATCTATTCACAATCAATACAATACCATCAATACGCGCTAATGGAATGAATTCTACAAGAAAAGCTTTAAAATTAGACCAAAATCCAAAATTGGCTCAAACCCGGCCCCAGGGCCCACGTCTTGAAATTCAACAAAATTTACAAAACTAGAAATCCCATTCACTCACGATTCTAACCATACCAAATTCATAAAAATCCGACATCGTTTGGTCCTTAAAATTCTTAAATTACTCCTCCAAAAATCTCAAGCCCTAACCCTTTATTTTTACTAATTACATGTTTAAACAATGGAAAATCACCATATATACGAGTATTAGGGCTTAAGTAACTTACCTCAATGAAAACCCCCTTAATTCCCTCTTCAAATCTCTCCCAAAAGCTCCAAAACCGAATAGAAATGGTGAAGAATGCACCAAAATTCGCGAAGTGTGCAATATGTACCCTTTGCCCAGGCTTCTTGCACTTGCGGCCATTTACTCACACCCGCGCGACCGCACCTGCGGTCCAAGGAGCCTCACCTGTGCAAATCACTTATTTTCCCAGACTCCGCATCTGCGGCAAACATGTCACACATGCGCTTGCGTACCTGCGCGTGGCGCGCCGCATCTGCGAAGCCAACCTTCTTCCTTCCTTCCGTATCTGCGCCCAAGGTGTCGCACCTGTGGGCTCGCATATACGATAACCTTCTCGCACCTGTGCATCCTGCCTAGCCCAGCATTGCCCGAACCTGCGAACCCTCTTTGCGCACCAGCGACCTCGCACCTACGACTCCTCCTTCCGCAAGTGGGGAAATAGCAGAAGCAGCAACTCCAGTTGTAAATTCCAACTTCGACAAATCCGTTAACCACCCGGAATCACCCCGAGGACCTAGGGACCTCAACCAAAAATATCAACAAGTCATATATCAATATATAAACTTAGTTGAACCTTCGAATCAGTCAAAACAACATCCAAACACCAAATTATCCTCAGATTCAAGCTTAAGAACTTCTAAATTTCCAAATTCGGCAACCGATGCCGAAACCAACCAAACCACGTCCGAATGACCTGAAATTTTCCACACACATCACAAATAACACTACGAACCTACTCCAACTTCCGAAATTCCATTCTGACCCCGATATCAAATTTTCCACTGCTGACCGAAATCGCCTAATTCCCAATTTCGCCAATTCAAGCCTAATTCTACCATGGACCTCCAAATCACATTCCGGACGCGCTCCTAAGTCCAAATCACCTAACGGAGCTAACTAAACCATCATAATTCAAATCCGAGATCGTTTTCACATAGGTCAACATACGATTGACTTTTCCCAACTTAAGCTTCTACTTTAGAGACTAAGTGTCTCATTCCACTCCGGACCCGAACCAACTAACCCGGTATATCATAATATAACTTAAGAGCATAAAGGAAATAGAAATGGAGAAAACGGGGCTGTAACTCTCGAAATGACCGGCCGGGTCATTACATCCTCCCCCTCTTAAACAATCGTTCGTCCTCGAACGGGTCTAGAAACATACCCGGAGTCTCTAATAGGTGTGGATATCTGCTCCACATCTTTCTCTCGGTCTCCCAGGTCGCCTCCTCCACAGACTGACCTCTCTACTGCACCTTCACTGAAGTTATATCCTTTGACCTCAACCTTCGAACTTGCCGATCCAAAATAGCCACCGGCTCCACATCATAAGTCATATCACCCTCCAACTGAACCGTGCTGAAGTCCAAAACATGGGACAGATCTCTGATATACTTCCGGAGCATGGAAACATGAAACGCTGGGTGCACACTCGACAAGCTGGGTGGCAAGGTAAGCTTATAAGCCATCTCCCCAATCCTCTGATGCACCTCATCAAAAGGCCCAATGAACCGGGGGCTCAACTTGACCCTCTTCCCAAACCTTATAACACCCTTCATGGGTGATACCTTCAGCAAAACCTTCTCCCCAACCATAAAAGACACATCACATACCTTCTTATCCGCATAGCTCTTCTGCCTAGACTATGCCGTACGAAGCCGTTCCTGAATCAATTTCACCTTATCTAATACATCCTAGACCAAGTCTGTACCCAAGAGCCTAGCCTCACCTGGCTCAAACCATCCAACTGGATATCTACACCTCCTCCCATATAAAGCCTCGTACAGAGCCATCTGAATACTCGACTGATAACTGTTGTTATATGCAAATTCCGCGAGTGGAAGAAACTGGTCCCATGAACCCCCAAAGTCAATAACACAAGCGCGCAACATGTCCTCCAATATTTGAATAGAGCACTCGGACTGCCCGCCCGTCTGAGGGTGAAAAGCTGTGCTCAACTCAACTTGAGTACCCAACTTTCACTGCACAGCCCTCCAAAACTGCGATGTAAACTGAGTGCCCCTATCTGAAATGATGGAAACTGGGATACCATGCAGGCGAACAATATCTCAGATGTAAATCTCAGCCAACCGCTCTGAAGAGTAAGTAGTACCAACTAGAATGAAGTGCACGAACTTGGTCAACCGATCCACAATAATCCAAATAGCATCGAACTTCCTCGAAGTCCGTGGGAGCCCAACTACAAAGTCCATGGTGATCCGCTCCCACTTCCACTCTGGAATGTCTAATTTCTGAAGCAAGCCACCCGATCTCTGATGCTCGTACTTAACCTGCTGACAGTTGAGACACCGAGCTACAAATCCAACTATATCTTTCTTCATCTGCCTCCACCAATAGTGCTGTCTCAAATCCTGGTATATCTTCACGGCACCCGAATGGATGGAATACTGCGAGCTGTGGGCCTCCTCAAGAATCAACTCACGAAGCCCATATACATTAGGCACAGATATCCGGCCTTGAATCCTCAACACATCGTCACTACCAATAGTCACATACCTAGCATCACCTCTCCGAACCCTATCCTGAAGAAGGAGTAAGTGAGGGTCATCATACTGACGCTCCCTGATATAGTCATAAAGAGAAGACCTAGAAACCACACAAGACAATACCCGACTAGGCTCCGAAATATCCTATCTCACAAGCTGGCCCGCTAATGCCTGAACATCCAATGCAAAAGGTCTCTATGCTAATAGAAGGTATGCTAAACTCCCCAAACTCTCCGCTCGGCGACTCAAAGCATCGGCCACCACATTGGCCTTCCCCGGATGGTACAAAATAGTGATATCATAGTCCTTAAGAAGCTCCAACCATCTCCGCTGACACAAATTAAGATCCTTCTGCTTTAACAGATACTGTAGACTCTGGTGATCAGTATAGATCTCACATTGAACCCCATACAAATAATGGCGCCAAATCTTTAAGGCGTGAACAATGGCTACCAACTCAAGATCATGGACATGATAGTTCTTCTCATGGGTCTTCAACTGGCGCGAGGCATAGGCAATCACCCCACCCTCCTACATCAAAACACAACCAATGCCTATCCTTGAGGCATCACAATACACGGTATAAGAACCTGAAGCTGATGGCAGAACTAACTTGGAGCTCTATTTTGGGTCCATTTGGTCAAGGGCGATACAATAGATGAAAATCCCTCCACAAAGCGACGATAATAACCCGCCAAACTAAGAAAACTCCTGATCTCCGTGGCTGAGGATGGTCTAGGCCAACTCTGCACCGCCTCTATCTTTTTCTGATCCACCTGAATACCCTCACTAGACACCACATGTCCCAAGAATGCTACTAAACTAAGCCAAAACTCACACTTGGAGAACTTTGCATAAAGCTTCTCCTCCCTCAATCTATGTAATACAATCCTCAAATGTTGAACATGCTTCTCCTGGCTACGAGAGTACACCAGGATGTCATCAATGAATACAATAATGAATGGGTCCAAATAGGGTTGGAATACACTGTTCATCAAATGTATGAACACTGCTGGGGCATTGGTCACCCCAAAAGACATCACCAAGAATTCATAATGGCCATATCGGGTTTTGAAAGCTGTCTTAAGAATATCTAAATCCCGAATCTTCAGCTGGTGATAACCGGACCTCAAATCAACCTTGGAGAACACCCTATCTCCCTAAAGCTGGTCAAATAAATCATCAATACGAGGCAAAGGATACTTGGTCTTGACTGTGACCTTGTTCAACTGCCTGTAATCAATACACATTCTCATGGAACCATCCTTCTTCTTTACAAATAGAACCGGTGCACCCCAAGGTGACATACTAGGCCGAATAAACCCCTTATCAAGGAGTTCCTGAAGCTGTTCTTTCAATTCCTTCAACTCCGCTGGTGCCATACGATACGGTGGAGTAGAAATGGACTGAGTGCCCGACACCAAATCAATATCCATGTCAGGCAGCATGCCCGACAGGTCTGTAGGAAACACATCCGAAAAATCATGTACTACTGGAATATAACTAATAGTAGGAGTCTTTGCACTAACATCCCTCACAAATGCCAAATAAGATAGGCAACCCTTCTTAACCATACGCTGAGCCTTCAAATATGAAATCACCCTGCTTGGTACATAATCTACAGAACCGCACCACTCAACCCTAAAAAATCCCAGCATAGCCAACGTCACCGTCTTAGCATGACAATCTAGAATGACATGACATGGGGATAACCAATCCATAACCAATATCACATCGAAGTCAACCATACTGAGTAACAATAGATCCACTCGGGTCTGTAGACCCCCAATAGTCACCACACATGACCGATACACACAGTCCACAATAATAGTATCACGTACAGGACTAGATATATGTACAGATAAAACTAAAGACTCACGGGTCATATCCAGAAAATGGGCGAAATACGAGGAAACATATGAATACGTGGAACCAGGGTCAAATAATACTGAGGTATCTCTGTGGAAAACTGAGACAATACATATAATCACAGCATCTGGTATGTTAGGGAGGGCATAGAAACGGGCCTGGCTACCCCCTGATCTACCTCTCCCCCTAGGGCGACCCCTAGCTGACTGACCTCCACCCCGAGCTGACTGGGTGGGTGGTGAGGTAACTGGTGCTAAAGTCGGAGGCTGACTCCTATGCTGAGATAGACCTCTATAAAGACGAGGATAATTCCTCCACATGTGCCCAAACTCCCCACACTCGAAACAACTCCCTGGTGCTGGTGGCGGAAACTGAAGGGAACCCCTAGCACCGAGATAACTGGTAGAAGAACCTGGCATAGAGGAGACCTGAACAGGTAGAGCACGGGATGAACTCTGAGCTGGAAGGGCACTAAGTGATGAGTGTAACTGATGAGAACTGTGAGAACCATGGCCAGATGATGCACCACGGTGAAATGGCTGAGCTGACTAAGCCTATCTGAAATGACGACCTCTACCGTGCTGGAACTGACCCACAAAAGGAGCACCGTTGAATCCACCCTGACCACGAGGTCTCTTGGCCTCCCTATCAACCCTACCCTGACCCCAAACCATCTCAATCTACCGAGCAATGTCGACAACCTCATCAAAGGTAGCACCCAAAACCCTCTCTCTGGTCACGAGTAACTGTACCTGATAAGTGAGACCATTAATAAGCCTCATGATCCTCTCCCTGTCTGTGGGGACCAACCATACTGCATGAGGGGCCAACTCGGAGAATTGCATCTCATACTGCATCACAAACATATCACCCTGGTAAAATCGTTCAAACTATCTGCGAAGCTCCTCTCTGCGGGATCGAGGCACAAACTTCTCCTAAGAGACCATGGAGAACTGCTTCTAAGTAAGGTGTTCTGTGCCAACAAGCCTACGCCACTCGTAGGTCTCCCACCATCTTAGTGCATCCCCAAAAAACTGAAAGGTAGTGAATGAGACCCCACAAGTCTCCAAAATACGAGCAGTACGAAGTATCCTCTGACATCTGTCCAAGAAGTCCTCAGCATCCTATCTCTTTGCGTCACTAAAAGGTGGTGGCTGGAGTCTCCTAAACCTCTCCAACCTACGCTGATCATCCTCCGGCATTGCAGGAACCATAAAATCCTAAGCAACTACAACCGGCTGGGCTGGTGGTGCCTCCTGTGTCTGAAGTTGATGAACAACCTGCTCGGGCGTGCGAGCAATAGGAGTCTGAGTGTCTTCACCAGCCTGAAAAGTGGTTGCGGCCGTCGAGATAGAGACCGCCTGAGCAAGGCCAGTACACGTTGTCAGAATCTGAGCTAGGGCCTCTTGAAGGCTTGGAATCACAATAGGCACAGGTGGTGCCTAAGCTGGTGCATCAACAACTGGAATCTGGTCCTGATCTGGGACAACTGGTGGATCTGTGGGTATTTCCCCAGCTGCGGTACGGACTGCACCTCCGCCCCTACCACGGCCTCGATCTCTCGCGGCCTTGGCTGGTAGTACTGGTGGCTGACCCTCCTAACCAGTAGTATGAGTCCTCACCATCTGTGAGAGAATGAAACAACAGATGTTTAGTTACTAGAATCAACAGATTCGCAAGACAAGAATTCAAGAATGTGGAAATTTTTCCTAAAGGTTCTGCAGCCTCTCGAAGATAAGTACAGACGTCTCCGTACCGATCTGCAAGACTCTACTAAACCCGATCATGACTCGTGTGACCTATGTAACCTAGGCTCTGATACCAATCTGTCACGACCAAAATACCTAACCTGTCGTGATAGAACCTATCGTGGTACTAGGCAAGCCGACTCATTCCAAAACCAACCGATATTTTCATTTCAAAGAAACTTTTAGGGCTATTTAGCATAAAAACCTTTGTAAAGGAGTTCAAATTAAAACAATAGTGTGAAAAAGAAAGCTCAACATCGGGGTGTCACTAGTCATGAACATCAACTATAATCTGTCTAACAATATCAAGACTAACTCAGTCTAGAAAATAGCTAAATACATTTAAAGGAAGATAAGAGGGAGAAGAGAAGGGTTGCGATCGCTAGGAAGCTACCTTGCTATCCCCGGGAAAAATCTACAATCAGAACAATCAACAACCGATACTCTGTCCAGCTATACCTGGATCTGCACACGAGGTGCAAGGAGTAACGTGAGTACGCTAACTCAGTAAGTAACAACAATAAATAAAGACTGAGCAGTAGTGACGAGCAATAAAGCATATAACGTTCATATAAGAAAATCTCAGTAGAATACCACATGTTTTTAAAATCAGGATTTGAATCAAAACATCTCGTTTAAACCCAGTTCCAGTAAAAATCATTTAAAGATATTTTTTAACAGTTTTCAAATAGAGAAAAAATGCAAAGGTGAGAAAAAATGATGAAATTATAAACAACCCCTCGGGCAAAACATCACTCATATACAGCCCCTCGGACAAACCTCACAGTCACTCGTGCCACTCGGGCATACCTCACAATCACTCTTTGCCACTTGGGCATACCTCACAATCACTATCATGGGTTGCTTTCCATCATCGATCCATGACCCCTTGGGCGCGCCCCGTGGCGTACCGGCAAGCCTCCCAATGCTAACGCCATGGTCGGCCCCGTGGTCTCGGTAGCGCCAAGTGACTAGCGTGCATGCGCCTCTGTCGCCCTACCGATAATCACTGCCAACGCCCAGCGGGTGGCGAATGCCATCAGTGTCACGCGCACTGACAATGTCGCGTGCACAAACCATCATGTTGCCAATAGCTCCACACGCACAGATAATGCCTCGCGCGCAGATCCAATGCCAAGCACCAGCACCCAGTCGCTGATAGATCTAAATAGTGCCGCGCACGCCAACAACAATGCACACGCAGACCCTGATGCTCAAGACAAAGTTGCTGCCATTTGACTTGCTTCCACCTTGTAGAAGACTAAGTTCTTTTCATTGTAATTATAGAGTAGTTTTACTTCATTCATTTTCAGTGTGCTTCTACAGCTTTCTTAGGTCAACTCGTGTAACTTTGGTTTATTATTTTTAAGCATTATTAAGGGGGGGGACCAAAGCATTC
The DNA here is from genome assembly GCA_000715115.1 of Nicotiana otophora. NCBI lineage: Eukaryota > Viridiplantae > Streptophyta > Magnoliopsida > Solanales > Solanaceae > Nicotiana > Nicotiana otophora. The sequence goes on along the minus strand of AWOL01S0004833.1, from coordinate 27,258 downwards.
AAACCTTCAAGCATTCAAACAATTCTCTGTACTAGTGTCTCTCCCCCGACACCGCATAACATCTTGTAATAGCTTTCATCATCATCAATACAATCATCAGCTTTCATAATCAATTTGCTTATTTTTTGCTGCTCAATTGCTCACGACATTGGTTTTCTCATACGACACTGACAATCTAGCCTAGCGTACGGATGGGACCTCAATTGGCACATAGCAACCGCACTGACATCGGTTGTTTAGACTTACGTCGCCCTTTCAAGGAACTTCAGGAAGGGGCCGCGTAACAGTTGGTATTAGAGCCTAGGCTCGACATCGGACGAGGGAACTCATTACCATCATTACCATTTCTGACCATGGTGAATTACGGGGATCGCATCACGATCCTCCAAGAGACGGTTGACGAATTACAGCCCATCGTAGATACGTTGCTTGATCTAAAAACCAGCCTAGTGCAGAGGTTGGACAGCCTGGACCGCAGAATACGATAGGCCAAAGTTGACATAGCAAACATCAGCCGCGACTCTGAGGAAGACCGGGAAATGAAAACCGCCGAGGCAACTGAAATTCATGGAAAATTAGAGGACCTCCAACATGAGCGTGCCGAGGATTTAGCCCATCGGGAACTAGATGCAGACAGACTGACCATCATGCAGCAAACCATAGACAACTTGACAGGCCAGCTCAATGTTGTCAATACTTCCCTTCAAAGCCTGCTCAAAGGAGGCGAAAACCAAATCAGGGGTGCCATGAACATTGCCCCCATACCACAAAACCTGAAAATTCCGGAGCCGAAGCCATACAACGGAGCCCTGGATGCTAAAGAGGTGGAAAACATCATCTTCGATATCGAACAATACTTCGATGCCGTAGGACAGTTGGAAGAATCCAAAAAGGTTGCAACTGCTGCCATGTATCTTCAAGGCGATGCACAACTCTGGTGGCGAGTCAAAAACGAAGCCATCAGGGCCGGTGAAGATACTCTCGACACTTGGGCAGAACTGAAGACAGCCATACGCCTGCAGTGCTTCCCCGAAAATATGGAATACAATGCACAAAGAAAGTTGCGTAAACTCTGCCACACCAGGTCAGTGCAGGACTACGTGCAAGAATTGTCCGCACTCATGCTAAACATACGGGATATGGGGGACAAAGACAAATTGTTCGCATTCATAGAAGGTTTGAAACCTCATGCTCGTATAGAGCTGCAAAGACAACATGTAGATACCCTGCCCAAGGCCATTCAAGCTGCAAAGTGCCTTGGGGATTATCAGTTGGAAACTTATAAGGATAGGCCCCAGTCGCCTGTCCGAGGGGGATATAACGGGAGCCAACCTAGCAATGGTGGTCCTAACAGAAACAGAGGAGATCAGGGTTCATCCAAATCCAAGGCTCCTTCCGCAAGCAGTAACAATGCTGCATCAGTCAACAACAATCAGGGGAGAAATCCCCCTTCAGAATGTTGTCATTGCGGTGGGGAACATTGGAACAATAAGTGTCCCAATACACAGATCAATGCTCAACAAACTATTAAAAATGAGTCAGATACCGACGACTCAGACAACCACGAACAAGTAGGTGCCTTCAACGCATTTGTTGACTCCATTCATGATACCTTGGTGGGAACCAGTGCTGGTAACCCCAAGAAGAACACATGCCCAATTGTCAAGAAAGGGAAAGGAAAGGCGAACGAGAGGCCTCCCACAACACAAAAGAGGACCTTAATGTTCGTTGACATGAAAGTAAACGACAGACCTATTCAGGCATTGATAGACACGGGTGCTAGCCACAACTACGTGGCCTCAACTCAGGTGCAACACCTCAGTCTAGCAGTGCAAAAATACAAGAGTTGTGTCAAGGCTATCAACTCTCCATCTCAGCTAGTGAGTGGAATAGACAAAGAAGTGCCAATGAAGCTTGGCCCATACAAGGGAATATTTGACCTACACATAGCTATCATCGATGACTTCGAACTGATAGTGAGATTGGAATTCCTCAGGCATACCAACACCATGCCGGTACCATATGCCAACATGCTCCTAATAATGGGAGACAACGGGGCCAAACCCCGCACCATACCGTGCATACCCATGAAGATGGCCGCTGAAAACATCACGGCCATGCAGTTAAAAGAGGGAACCAATAGACCTGAACGTACGGTTCCAGGTGCCCTCAACATCATCAAACAAACATCACATCATCGGCGTCCAACAACTCATGGTGCCCCTCATTGTGTGAAGACTTGTCAAGCATTCCAAAAGGACAAGTCGGATCACTCAGCACAAGCGGGACTCTTGGAGCCGCTACCTGTCCCACAGAGACCTTGGGAAAGCAATTCCCTAAATTTCATCAAAGGATTACCCATGCTCAGAAATCATGCAACCATCATGGTGGTAGTAGACCAATTTTCCAAGTATGCTACCTTCATCGTAGCCCCACAGAACATATCGGCAGAAGATACAACTCGACTCTTCTTATCTCATGTTGTCAAACATTGGGGCATGCCCAACAACATCATTAGTGACTGCGACCCATGCTTCACTAGCAAATTTTGGACCCAACTATTCAGTTGCCTTGGATCCAAATTGAGTCATAACTCAAACTTCCATCAACAAGCAGATGGACAACAAGACCGGTTCAATGATATGATGGAGGAATATCTCCGGCAATTTGCAACCGGGTCACAAACACATTGGGTGAAGCTTTTGGATGCTTCTCAACTGTGTTTCAATTCACAAAAGTGTGCCCATACAAACAAAAACACTTTTGAAATTGTTACCGGACAGCAACCACTACTCCTACATAATGCGAATGCACCAAACATGCCATCATCCCCTCGAGCTGCCAGTTTCTCGACAAAATGAGAGCAAACTTAGAAAATAGTACAGAGCTATCTTATCAAAGCCCAAGAGAGGGCAATGAGGTATGCCGAACAAAACCTTCGCTTTGCCCAACATCAAGCATGGGACAAAGTGATGGTGAGAACCCCGAAGCGGAACTTGTTTCTAAAGAGGACCCAAGATCCTCGCCTATTGCAAAAATACATTGGACCCTTTTCTATTGAAAGGCGCATCGGGAAATCCACATACCAGCCGAACACACCAGCCTGGTGGAAAATCCATCCAGTCTTCCATGTCAGCCGCCTCCGAGCATTTCAAAAATACATGGAAGATCATTCAGAAATCCATCTCACAACACCGAGGGGAACATACCTCCCAACCAACAAGAGCCTGACCAATCATCATGATCCGGTAGGTAAGGCTCCGAGGACGTCGCCAACTCAGGTGGGGGAGAATGTCATGGGCTGCTTTCCATCATCGACCCATGATCCCTTAGATGCAACCCGTGGCGTCCCGACAAACCTCCCAATACCTAGCGCCACGGTCGGCCCCGTGGTCTCGGTAACGCCAAGTGACAAGCGCGCATGCGCCTCTATCTCCCCACCGATAATCAGTGCCAGTGCCCAATGGCTAGCGAATGCCATCAGTGTCATGCGCATCGACAATGCCGCGCGCACAAACCATCATATTGCCAATAGTGCCGCACGTACAGACAATGCCCCGCGCGAAGATCTAATGCCAAGCACTGCTTTCATCATCATCAATACAATCATCAGCTTTCATCATCAATTTGCTCATTTTCCACTGCTCAATTGCTTACGACATTGGTTTTTCCGTACGGCACTGAGAATCTAGCCTAGCGTACAGAGGGGATCTCAATTGGCGCATAGAAATCGCACTGACATCAGTTGCTTAGCCTTACATCGCCCCTCGAAGGAGCTTTAGGAAGGCGCCGCGTAACATCACTCATGCCTCCCAGTCACTCAGCACTCGGCACTCGACACTTGACACTCGGCACTAGCACTCAGTAGGTACATGCGCTCACTGGGTGTGTGTAAAGACTCCGGAGGGGCTCCTTCAGCCCAAGCGCTATATCAAGACAAATCATGGCATAAATCACTCAAGCCCTCGGCCTATATCAAACATGCTACGACGTGCAGCATGATCCCATAAATATGCAACATGCTGCGGCATGCAGCCCGATCCCATAAATATCCTCACAAATCAGGCCCTCAGCCTCACTCAGTCATAAACCTCTCAAGCCACTCGGGCATTTCAGTAAAACAGGGTATTCAACCCAAAACATTTATATGTATCAAAATAGAGTCATAAAACTGAGTTATGCAGTAAACAAGTATAAAGATGACTGAGTATAGATTTTCAATCGAAAACAGTGAGAGGATAGTAAGAAAAGGCCCCTAAGGGTCCAAACAACACTGGCACAAGGCCCAAACATGGCATTCAACCCAATTTACAGAAACTCTTTCTAAAACATATGAGTATCATATAGTTTCAACAAAGTATGCAACTTTACAGTTGCTACGGGACGGACCAAGTCACAACCTCCAACAGTGCACGCCCACACGCCCGCCACCTAGCACGTGCGTCACTAAAAATAGTAGAATGATACAAAATCTGGGGTTTCGTACCCTCAAGACTAGATTTACAATCGTTACTTACCTCAAACCGGTCAAATCTCTACCCCGCAATACTCTTGCCTCTAGAATCGACCTCATAATACTCTGAATCTATTCACAATCAGTACAATACCATCAATACGCGCTAATGGAATGCATTCCACAAGAAAAGCTACAAAATTAGACCAAACCCGAAATTGGCTCAAACACGGTCCCTGGGCCCACGTCTCAAAATCCGACAAAACTTACAAAACTAGAAAGTCCATTCACTAACGAGTCTAACCATACCAAATTCATAAAAATCCGACATCGTTTGGTCCTTTAAATCCTTAAATTACTCCTCCAAAATTCTCAAGCCCTAACCCTTCATTTTCACTAATTACATGTTTAAACAATGGAAAATCACCATATATACGAGTATTGGGGCTCAAGTAACTTACCTCAATGAGAACCCCCTTGATTCCCTCTTCAAATATCTCCCCAAAGCTCCAAAACCGAATAGAAATGGTGAAGAATGCACCAAAATTCGCGAAGTGTGCAATATGTACCCTCTGCCTAGGCTTCTCGCAGCTGCGGCCATTTACTCGCACCCGCGCGACCGCACCTGCGGCGATTTACTCCACACCTGCGCAACTCACTTATCCGCCCAGACTTCACATCTACGGCAAACCCGTCGCGCCTACACTTGCGCACCTGCGCATGGCGCGCCGCATCTGCGAAGCCAGCCTTCTTTCTTCCTTCCGCATCTGCGCCCAAGGTCTCGCACCTGCGGGCTCGCAGGTGCGATAGACTTCTCGCACCAGCACATCCTGCCTAGCCCAGCATTGCCCGCACCTGTGAGCCCCCTTTGCGCATCAGCGCCTCCTCCTTCTGTAGGTGCAGAAATAGCAGAAGCAGCATCTCCAGCTGCATATTCCAACTTCGACAAATCCGTTAACCACCCAGAATCACACCGAGGCCCTCAGGACCTCAACCAAAAAATACCAACAAGTCATATATCAACATACATACTTAGTCGAACCTTCGAATATCTCAAAATAACATCCAAACACCAAATTACCCTCGGATTCAAGCCTAAGAACTTCTAAATTTCCAAATTCGGCAACCGATGCCGATACCACCCAAATCACGTTCGAATGACCTCATATTTTGCACACACGTCACAAATGACACTACAAACCTACTCCAACTTCCGAAATTCCATTCCGACCCCGATATCAAATTTTCCACTACCGACCAAAATCGCCTAATTCCTAATTTCGCCAATTCCAGCCTAATTCTACCACGGACCTCCAAATCACATTCCATACGCGCTCCTAAGTCCAAATCACCTAACAGAGCTAACAAAACCATCAGAATTCAAATGCAAGATTGTTTTCACATAGGTCAACATCCAGTTGACTTTTCCCAACTTAAGCTTCTACTTTAGAGACTAAGCGTCACATTCCACTCCGGACCCGAACCAACTAACCTAGTGTATCATAATATAGCTTAAGAGAATAAAGGAAATAGAAATAGGGAAAACGGAGCTATAACTCTTGAAACGAACGGCCGGGTCGTTATAATGTCCCAAAAATCAGAAGTAATAAGTTGCTTCAAACGCTATATGAGCTTAGTGGAAAATCAATTAGACAAGAAGATAAAAGCTCTTTGAACTGACCGTGGTCATGAATACTTATCAACCCACGCTAATAATTTATGTGATGAAAAGGTAATAGTTCATCAGTTGACTATCCCAAATACTCCACAACAAAATGGTATTGTGGAGAGAAGAAATAGAACACTCCTAGAAATGGTAAGGTCAATGATGGCACAAGATAACCTCCCAATTGGTTACTGGGGTGATGCGTTGCTCACTGCTACCTTTATGCTTAACCGGGTGCCTACAAAATCAGTTACTACTACTCCATATGAGTTATGGACTGGAAGACAACTCGACCTGAGTGTATTAAGACCTTTGGGTTGTGCTGCCTATACACATGATTCCTCTCACAAATATGGAAAATTGGGCTCAAGGGGAAAGAAAAGTATCTTTATAAGATACTCTAAAACCTCAAAGGGTTATGTGTTTATAGGTCAACAAGACATTGGGAGTGTAACTGAGTTTGAATCACGAGATGTCACATTCTTAGAGGATGAGTTCCCTAAGAAGGTAGAGGTAGGTCAAGACCTAACCTTATTTGAGATAATGGATCAAGAAATACAAGGATCACTTCATTCAAGTGGGAGAATTCTAGCGGATGATGAATTAGTTTCGCATCAAAGACCTCCTTCATCATCAGATGCGAATGAAAGCAATCCTTCTACATTTAGTGGAAGTGACCAAATGGATCTTGTTCCAAGTGGGAGCGAGATGGTCACAAATCTTGTTCCAAGTGGGAGCAGGATGAATGGTCTTGATCCGAGTTGGAGCAACATTGATCCAAATGTGAACAATGATGAATCACAAATAAGATGTGGTTCTCGTAAAAGGATTCCCCGCCGACGATTTGATGTTGAAGGCGGCGAACTATTTATGATGCTCCTAGAAGAAGAAAACAAGCCTAAATGTAAAAGTGGCTCTCGCATGCCCTTCTAAGGATAAATGGACAAAAGCAATGGAAGATGAATTGGAGTATACGAGAGTCAACAAAGTTTAGGAACTAGTTGACCTCCTAGAAATAAGCAAAGCAATTGGGATTAAATGAGATCTCAAAATTAAGCTCAAGGTTGATGGAACAATTGAGAGATATAAGGCTCGACTGGTGGCGAAAGGGTATACACAACAGAAAGGAATAGACTACGAAGAGACTTTCTTGCCTGTTGTACGATTTACCTCAGTTCGCTTGGTTCTAGCTATTGTTGCAAGCTTGGATCTTGAATTACATCAGATGGATGTAAAGAGTGCCTTTCTCAATGGAGAACTAGATGAAAAAATCTATATGGAACAACCTGAGTGTTTCATTGAAAAGGGCCACGAACAAAAGATTTGTAGACTTTTGAAGTCTATTTATGGCCTCAAACAATCTTCAAGGCAGTGGTATATTTCAGAATATTGTTGTATCCAATGGTTTTGCCATAATGGATGAAGACCATTGTTTTTATACCAAAAGATCAAGGAACAAGCTTGTGATTTTAACATTGTATGTAGATGATATACTTATAGATGGAAATGATAAGGAGTTTATAACCGAGATCAAGTCATGGTTGTCATCTCAATTTGAGATGAAAGATATGGGTGAAGCTGCATATATTCTTGGAGTTAAGATTTCAAGAGATCGTATCTCTTACAAGAGAATTACATTAGAAAAGTTTTTGAACGATTAAATATGAAAATAGTAGCCCAATTGAAATTCCTATCAGTAAAGGCCATACCTTGGGAAGTCAAATGTGTCCTAAGACTCCCGAAGAGACAGAAAGAATGAGTCGAGTTCCTTATAGGAGCGCAATCGAAAGTCTAATGTATGCTATGGTGTGCATTAGACCTGATATCTGTCAAGCAGTTGGCTTGGTAAGTAGATATCAAACCGACCCAGGTTTAGCACATTATCAAGCAATAAAGAGTATCATGAGATATCTAAAGGGAACTACTGATTATTCCCTTTGTTACCAAGGCGGCAAGGATCTACGATTAGTTGGATACAATGATGCTGATCATGGAGGAGATATAGACTAAGGAAGTCTACCTCAGTGATGGCACCACATCATGGAGTAGTAAGAAACAATCATGTGTATTACTATCTACGATGAAAGCCGAATATGTGGCTCTCACATCAACAACACAAGAAGTTGTTTGGTTGATAGAGTTCTTAGAACACTTGTTAGATATCGTTGAAAATACTGAATCAATATTAGTCTACTGTGATAGTGAGGCTGCAATATCCTCCACTAAGGACCCTAAGTTTCATTGTAAAACCAAACATATAGATATCAATTATAACTATGTGAGAGACATGGTTAGGCGCAAGGTAGTGAATGTGAAGTATGTGTCTACAAAAGATATGTTAGCAGATCCATTGACCAAGCCTTTGCCTAGAGATGCATTTGTGAGACACACTAGGTCTCAAGGCTTGCGTAGACTATGAGATACTTTATTTTATTATTTATTTTCCCGTGTTCACAACACTAATGTTCTTTGATTATCAATAAAGTTGATTTACATACATACATATTTTTATTGTTGAATGTTATGTGCATTTCTTTATTTTTTTTGATAAGTATGTCGGGTAGACAAGAGGTTGGCCTTCTCACATAGGCAATCGCCTCCTTATCTTATTGATATGAGGAGATGAGGCATGGTTTTAAGCAAAATTATCATAAGGATAATTTGAGAGTTATTCGCTTAAAATCAAAATGTCGCTTAAACAATGACATAAGGTGACTAGGGTGAAAAACGTTCACCTAGTCTACCTTTTGAGCCAGATATAAGTTAAAAATGATATTGTTGATCAAAGAACTCAAATTTAGATACTTATGGTGCCTAAATATCATTTGTACATCAATATTTATGAGATAAAAACATACGCTCCTTGGGAAAAAGGAGAAAATACTGCAGCACATGTTTCATAGCATGTGTTCTAATGTCGACCAATTGGGTTAACATAAGTCCATTCTCAACTTATTGTTGTGTGAAACCCAAAGCTTTTATGATGGCTCAAGATTTTGTACACTCAGAGACTCCGATCAGATACTTGAGACTTAGTGTGATGTTAGCTATTTTAGTGTGTTTTCAAAAGACCATGTGCATAGATTCGGTCTAGCGGAGCATATCTAGAAAAACAATCATACTAATGTTAAGGGGATCGTGAGAAGAGGAAGATCATTGATGGAATCTCATTTATTTGTATTCACTGGTGCACCCATTATAACTTATGAGTTATGATGGTGAATACAAAAAATAATGTTATATGAGATTTTGAGACTATATCAAATGTGATTTATATGATCTAGGGTACTGCATACTTTATGATCTACTTGCAGGTTTGACTCAACGAGAGACTATATAATCCTAATAGATGTATAACACTTAGCTCTCACAGTATGCTGATCGCACGGTCTACTTCCCCTGTATGAATGATTGAGGATATGAGAATATGTTTCTCAGATTAGATGAGCACTCCCATTATGTGTGAGTGGGAGATGTAGGAAAATTGGGTCCACACGTAATGGGTTCTTTAAGTCCCAATAGGGTTATTAGTTAATCCTAATATTCCCTATATAAGTACACTTAATGTGTACACTAAAGACATACTCTAAGCAGTATTTTTCCATTCTCTCTCTCTCTCTCTCAATCCAAATAGGGGTTTAGACTGTGGAATTGGGGGTTGCTCCAACACATCGTGACAACCACCGCTGACCAGTAATTCCAACTGCGGTTCGTCCGTTCCTTCTGCTTCCTCTACAAGAACAAGTAAGTTCTCATTTTACGATTTATGCGCTATATCTAATGTGTTTAGATTAACGTATTCCTTCAATTTTAAAAGGAACATGAATAGAAACGAGAAAATTGTTATTGCCCTTCACAAAAAAGAAAGGAAAAATCAAGATTGAAAACCCCGACTTTGTTGGTTTGGTTTGGTTTATATATATAAAATCGATACCTAATTGAAAAATTCGAACCAACCCGACCTGTGTACATCCCCGATACACACATACTTGTGTCATTGCCGTATGATGTTTGTACCTTTTTAACCACTACACATCATATCCTTCACAAGGAATGAGATACTTCATAAGTCGCCCATCAAATACATCAAATGGTCATTTTTTTGAACTTTGCATTCGATATGCTCGCAATGATTCAAAATTCAAATACTACTGATGTGATGCAAAGTGCTTTACTTTTAGCACATTACTTGCCCTATATGTTGTTGGTCTAATGAGTTATTGTGTGATATTTGAGCTAACTTATGTTGTTTTATGTGTAGGAACATCGGAAGGAATCATCAAATGAAAATTGCACAAAAGAGGACAAACATACAAGAAAAGAGCACAAAAGCATCAAGTATCCAAACTGTGCTACAAACCAGGCTTTGTAAGGTCTATAGCCAGATTGACCGTTATATAGACTAGGCTTTGTGAGGTCTATAGTCATGTTGACCGCGCTATAGACCAGCTTTGCGAGGTCTATAGCCAGGTCAACCGTGCTATAGACCAGACTTTGTGAGGTCTATATCCAGGTAGACCGTGCTATCGACCAGGCTTCGCGAGGTCTATAGCCAGGTCGACCGCGCTATAGACCAGGCTTCGCGAGGTCTATAACACGATAATTAAAAGTTGTGGGTTAAAAGACCCAAACCCTAAATTGGACCGAGGGACTGACATAAATACTCCCCAAATGAGTTATTCTAGTGCTGGACATGATTTTGGAGAAGAAATAGGCTGCCAAGCAATGTGGAGCAAGAATCAAACGAGTTTTCCCTTCCTTTATCTCTTTACTTTGTAGTTTGATGTCTTTAAATATTATGTTGATTGTTGTTGTATTTATGAGTAGCTAAACTCTTTAATCTAAGGTTTGATGGAACCTATTGGAGGATGATTCTTTACTGCGTTTAATATAGATTTGCCTTTGATTTTTCTCTACTTGTTCAACTATATTTTCATTGTTGTTAATTGAAGATATCTCAATTAACTCTGCCTATTTAGTATGTATATTGCTCGAGAGAGAGTGTACATTTAGGTAGTTGTTGAACAACACCACTCGTAACGTAGTTGAGAGATCGATACATAGGGTTTAAAGGCGGGATTAGAGATAACGAAGCCTTGGTGCGATCGTCGTACTAGTGCCAGCTAGCGTAATTCGAGAGAATACGTCTAGTAAATTATAGTAGTTACTCGAGAGAGAGCTACAGCACTTAAAGTACTCACGATCGGTAGAAAATATTTAGGCGAATTTATAGGAAACATAGCGGGGAAGATTCCGACAATAGGGGAAATCATAACCTTAGACTTTTCCAAATCTTGTATACAATATTTGCCTTGTTAGTTATAAGTTACTGCATTTTTAATTACATTGATCTTAGTTAGTAAACTCTCAAATTGTTTTATAACATTTTGAAGGTTGATTACTTGAATATGTGCAAAACTATTAGTTGTAATTAACACGTTATTTCCCTGTGGGATTCGACTTCGGACTTGTAAACAGATTATATTTGCAACGACCGCTAGACCTCATATGAGGCATAGTTGGACGTGATTAAATTTTGGCGCCGTTGCCGGGGAAGCAACAATGTTACTAATTACAACTATAATAATTGTTAGGATTCTTAGTTTAGTCAATTTTCTTCATTTTTATTCATTAGATTGAAATTCTAACGTTTGTGGTATTGTGTGTTATAAGTGTATGCCTAGAAACTCTTCAAGAACTGGTGAATTGTTTGAAGCATTACCAGATCCTGAGAAAACTTTCAAGGCATTAAATCGTGCAAACAAGAAAGACAAACAACATCATCACCCAAGAGAACAAATTTAACCAGACATGGGTGACACTTTGGATAATCAAAACAATCGAAACAATATGAATGACCCGAATAATCAGGGTGTGGCACCTCTTGTGCCAGAAGCAGTTTTGTATGATTGGGCACAACCCACTGCTGAAAATTTGGCAACTGTAATTGCAGTCTCCCAGATACAAGTGGAGTCATTTCAAATCACAAACAACATGCTACATCTACTGCAAAACAAGGGACTGTTCTCCGGGTCTTACATTGAAGATCCACATCAGCATCTAAAAACAATTCTGTCAATTTGTGTCACGCAAAGGCAACCAAATGTGAAACCGGAAGCAATAAGACTGATGTTGTTTCCATTCTCAGTGACATGAGAAGCCCAAACTTGGCTTACAACTTGAGAGGAATTAGTCAAGCGATTTTTGAATAAGTTCTACCCACCCAATAAGATTGCCAAACAGGTTGATGAGATATTAAGCTTTAGGAAGAAACCAGGTGAAACAACACAAGAAATGTGGTAGAGATTCAAAGGTATGCTGGTTAAGTGTCCACGTCATGGCATTCCAGATCAGATATTGGGACAACGGTTTTACATGGGATTGGTGGACAGCTTGAAGGCCAATGTTGATGCTTCAACATGTGGATCATTTTAAAGCAAATCATATAGAGAGTGTAAGGTCCTGCTAGATAAAATGGCTCAAAACTCGAGATGGATGACAAGAGATTCCACAATCACCCCTATAGTTCACTCAGTAGGACCCGAATAATTCTATAGCCGAAAATATGGCCACTCTGATGACGCAAATGAGTATCCTCACCAAGAAGATTGATAAATCTGTCCAGAAGCAGGTACACATAGTTGACACGACTAATGGGGGATTATGTACACCATGCATTAACCAACTATACGTGTGTTTGTGGAGTGGTGAAAGTGACAACCAGAACTATCAAGAGAACATGAACTATGTGGGCAACTATGGAGGACAAAGACAAGTTGGTCAGAATTGGGGCCAACGAAATCAGCAGTATAGATCAGCACAACAACAGTACAATAATACTAGCAATCCTGGAGCAATGCGACCACAGGGTCAAGTAGTACCTTACCAAAGGCAACAAGGATACAACCAGCCAAATCAGCAGCTAACTTATCAACAACCTCAACAACAACATATAGAGAGGCAAGATGATAGGTTATCTGAAATTAAGGGAATGTTACAACAACTCATAGTGGCCAGCAGGAAAATGGAAGAAAAGGTCTACCAAATACAAGAAAAGGTAGTGTCACACGATTTGGTTATCAAGGGCATTGAGATTCAACTAGGAAAATTATCCATGGCCCTTAACAATCATCCTTAAAGGACATTACCTACGGACATACATGGCTGTGAGCTTGAGAAATGGTAGTTATCTTGATTTAGAGCAAGAAATTGATCATGAGAGCCGATCAACTGAAACACTTGTGTTAGTTCCAATTGAGTTAGATGAGTCAACCGGGATAACATAAGTAAGAGTGCAACGAGCCCATGAGGAAATAAAAAAGGAAAAAGAGGTTACGGAGGAAACTGCCAAAATGCAAGAGAAGGTTTTAGAAAAAGTGCCTGAGCAGGATCTAACTCAAGCCACAGAAAAGAAGCGACCTCCAACACCCTTCCCGCAGAGCTTGGCCAAATATCAGAAGGATGAACAATACAAAAAATTCATGGAAACGCTGAAGCAAATTCAGGTAAACATTCCTCTAATTGATGCTTTGAGGGAGATTCCCGGTTATGCAAAAATGATGAAGGACTTGATGTCTCGTAAGTTCGCCTTCCAATACTTGGCAACTGTCACATTGACACAGACTTGTAGTGTTGTTGTGTCAAGACCTATAAATGAGAAGTTATCCGACCCTGGAAGCTTCACAATTCCATGCACCATAGGTAGCTATGTATTTGCCAAAGCATTGTGTGATTTGGGAGCAAGTATAAATCTGATGCCATTATCTATCTATAAAATGTTAGGCATTTGAAAAGCAAGACCCACATCCATGTTACTGCAACTAGCTGACCGAACGGTGAAAAGGACATCAGGTATACTTGACGATGTACTTATGCAAGTTGGAAAATTCGTATTTCCAGCAGATTTTGTCATTCTGGACTGCAAGGTTGATGAGGAGATTCCCATAATTTTGGGAAGGTAATTCTTGGCCACAGGGAGAGCTTTGATTGATTGTGAAATGGGGGAGCTGAAGATGAGGCTGAATAATAAAAAAATAACATTAATGTGTAAAAGTCTATGCGATGATCCAGTGAGTTTGCAAATTGCTCTTTGTCAGACACAGTGGATGTAATCATGGAGGAATATGATGAGGCACTTAATGCAAAAGACCCTCTAACAACCTGCCTTATGAACTTAGCAGAAGTAAATGGCGAGGACTTGGCAGAATGGATGTTGGATCTTCAAGGGCAAGGGTACTGGAAAAAAGAGCTCGAATTCGAGCCTTTACACTCGGAAGAAAGAAAGAATCCTCCAGCCAAGCCATCGATCGAAGCACCATCACAATTGGAGCTAAAACCGATACCATCTCACCTCAGGTATTCTTTCTTGGGACCTAATTCGACTTTACATGTTATTATTTCATCTGGTTTGTTAGATGTGTAGGTAGAACAACTTTTGCAGGTGTTGAAAGAGTGAAAGAATGAAATTGGTTGGACCATTGCAAACATTAAGGATATCAGCCCAGCCTTCCGCATGCATAAAATTCTACTAGAAGATGGGCACAAACCTTTCATAGAACATCAAAGAAGGCTAAACCCTAACATGAATGAAGTTGTAAAGAAGGAAGTTATCAAGTGGTTAGATGTGGGAATTATTTTTCCCAAATCAGATAGCAACTGGTTAGCCCAGTTCAGTGTGCCAAACAAAGGTGGGATGATTGTTGTGCAAAATGAGAACAATGAATTAATCTCAACAAGAATAGTCACAGGATGACGAATTTTCATGGAATACAGAAGATTGAACAAGGCCACCCGAAAAGATCATTTACCCTTGCCGTTCATTGATCAAAAGCTAGATAGATTGGCCGGGAGGTCCCATTTTTGCTTCTTGGATGGATACTCGGGGTAAACCAGATATCTATTGCCCCGGAGGTTCGAGAGAAAATGTCATTCACCTGTCCATATGGCATTTACGCTTTTCAGCGAATGTCGTTTGGACTATATAATGCACCCGCAACATTCCAAAGGTGCATGATGGCCATCTTCACAGATATGGTAGAGGATATAATGGAGGTTTTCATGGATGATTTCTCAGTGGTGGGATATTCTTTTGATGATTGCCTTAAAAATCTGAAAAGAGTGTTACAGAGATGTATGGAGACTAACTATCACGATCCAAAATCCCAACATGTCGTGATGGCGCCTATCTCGATACTAGGCAAGCCGATAATCTCAATAAACCACAATTTCTTTTAAGTTTGAAAATATAATATTTAAATACAATATAAAATCCCATAAATACTGATACGAACACTCCCCAAAACCTAGTGTCACTAAGTACATGAGCATCTAGTATGAATACAAGTCCGGAAAATACGGTCTATAATAGTTTAAGACCAAATACAGTAAATAAGGAGATAAGGAAGGAGAGACAAGGTCTGCGAAACATGACAGCTACCTCTGAATCTCCGAAAAATCAATTGTGGCAGAGAATCAACACATGCTATGACCGGAAACACCTGGATATACACACGAAGTGCAGGGTGTAGTATAAGTACAACCAACTCAGCAAGTAACAATAATAAATAAGGAATTGAAGATAGTGACGAGCTACACAATTATAGTTCATTTTCAGTAATTCCAACTGAGAATAGACATGCTTTCAAATCCAACAGTTTAAGTCAAATCAATTTATACAGTTCAAGTTCATGTAATGTGGATGTAAAATCTTTCAGAGAATTTCACAATAATGACAAATAGTAACTAAGTGCAACAACAAATGAAAATCAAGTACAGCCTCTCAGGCCAACAATCACTCCACTCATCACAACAACTCATCCACTCGGCTCTCAGCCCTCAGCACTCACACTCAATGGGCACCCGCGCTCACTGAGGGTGTACAGACTCCGGAGGGAATCCTACAGCCCAAGTACCATAATCCTCATGGATAACTCACGTGTTGCACGGATAACTCACGTGCTATAATATCATGCACGGATAACTCACGTGCCATAGTATCCTTACCTCACCGACAGGCCCTCGACCTTACTCAGTCCTCAACCTCTCTAGTATCTCAGGATCTCAGAAATCACAAAGATCAGCCCAAACAAAGATAACATAGTGTATCAACAAATATCAAGAAAGACTGAGGTATGATACGCAAGTAAAATCATGACTGAGTACAAGACAACAATTAGCAAATAATTCAGCAAGTACGCGACCTCTTTGGGTCCCAACAGTACTATCACATACACTAAGCATGATTTCAAACATTATTTACAGTCAAATGTTTTCAACACATAGAGAGCATATAACTAACAACAAGTTATTCAACTTTACAGTTTCACGCGATGGTCCAAGTCACAATTCCCTCGGTATACGCCCACACGCCCATCACCTAGCATGTGCGTCACCTCCAAAACAATCACATGATGCAAAAATTCGGGGTTTCATACCCTCGGGACCAGATTTATAACTGTTACTTACCTCAAGCCGTGAAATTCTTATTCTGCAATGTCTTTTTCTCGTGAATTACCCTCCAAACGCCTCAAATATAGCCATAAATAATTCGATTCAGTCAATAAAATTTATTTGAATTAATTCCATAAGAAAATTCTAATTTTTCATAAAAACCCAAAATTTAGCTCAAACATTGCTCGTGGGGCCCATGTATCGGAATGCAGCGAAAGTTACAAAACACGAAAGCTCATTCAACCACGAGTCTAACCATACCAATTTTACCAAAATCCGACCTCAACTCGACCCTCAAATCTTCATTTTAAACCAAGAGGGATTTCTAAAGTTTTCCAACTTAATTCACCCATTAAATGATAAAAACAACCATGGATTCAGGTAATTTAACCAATATAGAGTTACGAACACTTACCCCGTTGTTTTCCTTGAAAAACTCCCAAATATTGCCTCTTCCCACGATCGCGAACATCCTCACGTGATCGCGAAGAACAATTTTTCACTGCCCAGATTTAACCCTACGCGATCGCAAACAATGCCATGCGATCGCGATGCACAACTTTACAGACCTACACGATCGTGGAAGCACAAAACGCGTGACTTTTATTTCTGCTCCACTTACTCTACGCGAACGCAACCATAGCCACGTGTTCGTGAGTCACAAAATCCCAGAGCTACGTGATCCCATCCCTCTTCACGCGATCGCGTAGAACAAAACTCAGCAGCCCTACAATTAACCTTACGCGATCGCAGATATACCCACGTGATCGTGTAGAACAAAAGCCTTTACTGACCAACTAACCCTACGCGATCGCGAACGCATTCACACGATCACGTATAAGGAAACCAGAACTTCAGCTATCAAGCCAAGTTCAAAAATGATTCGTTAAGCATCCGAAACTCATCCGAGACCCCCGGGACCTCAACCAAACTTATCATCAGGTCCCAAAATATCATACAAACTTAGGCAAACCTTCAAATCACCTCAAACAATACTAAAACCATGAATCATACCCCAATTCAAGCCTAATAAACTTTAAAATTTCAAGTTTCCACAAACGACGTCGGAACCTATCAAATCAATCCGATTGACCTCACATTTTGCACACAAGTTATAAATGACATAACAGAGGTATTCAAATTTTCAGAATCGGATTCCAACCCCGATATCAAAAATTCAACCCCCGGTCAAACTTCCCAAAAATTCGACTTTCACCATTTTAAGCTTTATTCCACTACGGACCTCCAAATAATTTTTCGGACACGCTCCAAAATCACGATACATAGATATTGAAATTATTAGAATTTGAATTAGAGTTTGTTTATACATAAGTCCACATCCGGTCAACTTTTCTAACTTAAAGTTTCAATTATGAGACTAAGTGTCTCGTTTCACTCCGAATTCCTTCCGGAATCGAACCAATTAACCCGTTAAGTCATAAAAAACTGTAAAGCACAAATTGAGAATAAATGGAGAAACAAGGTTATAATACTCAAAATGACCGGCCGAGTCGTTACACTAATCTGGTGCTGAACTAGGAAAAATGTCATTTTATGGTACATGAAGGTATAGTCTTGGGACACTTAGTGTCAAGTAAGTGCATTGAGGTGGACCATGCCAAGATTGATGTAATAGAGAAGCTGCCACCACCCACTTCTTTCAAGGCAATAAGAAGTTTCCTTGGTCACGCCGGTTTTTACAGGCAGTTTCTAAAAGATTTTTCCAAGTTTGCTAACCCTTTGTGTAAATTGCTTGAAAAAAATCACCTTTTGTGTTTTCTGATGACTGCAAGGTAGCTTTTGAATGATTGAAGAAGAGGAAAGTGTTTGCACCTATCATAGTTGCATCCGACTAAGAGCAACCATTTGAGTTGATGTGTGATGCAAGTGACCATGCCGTGGGAGAAGTACTTGGACAGAGAAAAGATAAAATCATGCATCCAATCTACTATGCAAGTAGAACATTGAATGGCGACTAACTGAATTACACAGTGACAGAAAAAGAGATGCTAGCAGTGGTGTTCACATTTGACAAATTCTGGTCCTACTTGATAGGCTCGAAGGTAATTGTTTATACTGACCATGCTGCTCCCAGGTACCTAATTGATAAAAAGAAAGCAAAGTCACGCCTGATTCGATGGGTTCTACTGCTGTAAGAGTTTGACTTGGAAATTCGTGACCAAAAAGGAACGGAAAACCAAGTTGCCGATCACTTGTCTAGGCTTGAAAAAGATTAAACGAAGGTTGAGGTGGAAGAGTTCATGGAGACTTTCCCAGATGAACAACTGTTAGACATGAGACTTGAGGAAGCGCCATGGTATGCTGACATTACAAACTACCTGACAAGCGGTATTGTTCCCTATGAATTGTCTTCTGTGCAGAAAAAACGTTCTTTGGTGATTGTCGCATGTATTTCTGGGATGAACCATATTTGTTTCGGATTTTTATTAATAACATGATACGGAGATGTATTCCCGAGATAGACCAAGCTTCTGTTTTGCAGGCATGTCATGCTTTTCCTTATGGAGGTCATTTCAGAGGAGTAAGGACAACTGCTAGAGTTTGGGAGTCGGGCTTCTATTGGCCGACGTTGTTTAAAGATGCACACTTTTGGGTAAAGAGTTGTGATGAGTGTCAAAGGACGGGGGAATATTTCTCGGCGACATGAGATGCCCATGAACCCAATCCAAGAAGTGGAAGTATTTGATGTATAAGGAATCGACTTTATGAGACCATTTATTAGCTCATACAACAATAAGTATATAGTAGTAGCAGTCGACTATGCCTCGAAATGGGTAGAAGCTGCAACACTCCCAACAAATGATGCAAAGGGAGTTATTGGTTTTCTAAGAAAAAATATCTTCACCCGATTTGGAACTCCAAGAGCGATCATTAGTGATGGAGGAACTCAGTTCTGCAACCGAGCCTTCGCAAAGTTGCTAGAAAAATATGGCGTACGCCATAAGGTTGCCACTCCGTATCACCCACAAACAAGTGGTCAAGTTGAAGTATCAAACAGAGAAATCAAGAGTGTTTTGACCAAAACTATAAATGCTACTCGGACTGATTGGGCAAAAAAATTGGTGATACCCTATGGGCCTACCGCACTGCATTCAAAACTCTGATTGGTATGTCACCGTACAAATTGGTGTTCGGAAAGGTGTGTCACATATCGGTGGAACTAGAGCATAAAGCTTTTTGGGAATTAAGGTAATTAAATCTTGACATTGAGGCCGCTGGCACGAGTAGAGTCACAGAGATTCATGAACTTGATGAGCTCCAGTATCATGCTTTTTAAAGCACCAGGTTGTACAAGGAAAGGATGAAAATCATGCACAATAAGCATATTCAAGAGAGGATTTTCAAACCCGGAGATGTCGTGTTGTTGTATTATTCAAGATTGAAACTATTTCGGGGTAAGCTAAAATCTAGAATGTCGGAACCATTTAGAGCGGTGCAAGTACTCTCAAGTGGAGTTGTAGAAATTGAATCTGAGGATGGAACGAACAGGTTAAGAGTTAATGGGAAAAGGTTAAAACATTACCTTGGCATGGATGAAAAAAATGTTGTATCGGTAATTTATTTGAAGGAGCCTCATTTGTTGAGTGAACTTTAAGTTTGATCGCATGCGTCATGTCGCGACGTTAAATAAGGCGCTTGTTTGGAGGCAACCCAATTCGTAATTTATTTTAGCTTAACTATAAATTTTCGTTTGTTTTATGCAGTAACAAGTTTTTAGCTAAATCTTGGTGTCTGAACAGATAATGGAGCACGATGGAAAGTCATAGCGCTTGGAGTCGTTCACAAAACTAAATAAAAATTGCATGCAAATGCTCCAAACAACGTTGCGTACCTCGCATCACCCAGTTTAAATGCACAACGCACCAAGAAGCAAACCTCACGTCGCAAACATTTCACCTCACGGAACAACTTGCATCGCTTGCTGTCTAGTGTGATTTCCAGCTCACGTCGCCCAGCAAGGGTCATAGCGAGACCAATCTCACGGCAGCCTCGCGTCGCAAGGGAAACATCGAGAACAACCTGGCAGCAGACCTCGCATAGCCAGGAAATAACCTCGCGTTATGCCTCGCATCGTCTCACCAGGTAAGTTTCTCGCTGGGAGCTAGCATCACCAGGTTCTCAGTACGCATTAAAGATCGCCTCGCACGGTCCTTTGCTCGCTGAAATCCTCGCCAGCCATGTTTCTAGCTCGCTATTGGTTTCACTTGGTCATCTCCCATTTTCACTGTAAAAACTCAGTTGGCCCGCCCCCATGCACGCGCCTCACATCACCTACTATCCATTACTGTAAACCTACTGTCCATTTCTCGTTGGGAGCTTGCCCAACCTAAGCACAACAAACCACTCCCTTTCTCGCGAAACACCATGCGTCGCCAGGTCGCAAGCATGATATAGAGCTCGCCTAGCGAGGGATTAAGCGGGGTTAATCTCGCGGCACTGCTAGCATCGCCTGCTGCCCAACGTGCTTTACAGCTCGCGTTACTAGGTAACTACCTCGCGTTTAAGCTCGCGTCGCAAGGGATACAACGAGCACAACTTGGTGTTAAGCCTTGCGTCGCAAATGATACAGCTCGCTAAGCAGTAACTCGCGTTAGCCTCGTGTCACGCGGATTACAGCGAGATAGAGCTCGCTTTTGCCTCGCGTCGCGCGGGTTATCGCGAGGGAAATTTTATTTGCTTTTCAAATACCACGCTGCAGATCTCGCCCAGCCAGACCGCTAGCTCGCTATGACCTCGCTTCGCCAAGTAAATTGCTCGCTAGGAGCGCGCGTAGGTAAGTGATGTTTTAATATTGTTTAAGCTTAGTTTTTGAACTTCTTTATATTAAAACACTACTTTGTTTCTAACTCCTTTATATTAAAACACTACTTTGTTTTCTAACCTCTTTATATTAAAACATTACACAAAAATACACACCTCACTAAACACACTACGATGTCTGATCACCACCTTTTTTTTTGTATTTATGAATTTATATATGCATTGAGAACAATGCATGATCTAAGTGTGAGGTGGAAGGTATTCTCTCTCATTTAAACTAATTAGTTCGTGTGTTTAATGTTTATTTTATTTTCGTATTTCCCTTTTTTAAAAATAAATAAAATAAAATAAAAATAAAAATGAAATGATTGGATTTTTTCCGACGATGGATCTTTTAGGCAATTTTCTTGAGGGACTTAAGTCTAACAAAGAAAAATAAAATAAAAAATATATATATATATATATATTATTGTAGATAGTAATAATCTCTCGTGATTTTTCTTTGTGCATCGATTTTTTTTCACGGGATGTAGTTGAACCGGGTAGCAGTTTTTATTTTGTCTTTAGATTAGAATAGAATTTAGGGAATAAAAGAAAAAAAAAAGAGAAATGCTAGGCGCCTTTGACTAATTTGATAGTAGCATATTTAGGCTCTAGCATGTGTAGTACCTTCCCTATGGTTTGAAAATATTTATTATGCCTTGTTGAGTAATAACATGTTTATTGACGCCTATATCTCATTTTCATGGCTTGTGTCACTTTGTATTTGATGCTTAATATTTTGTGGCTCTGTGAATACTTGCAATTGTTTGAGAATAGGAATGGAACCGTCCTTAGTGAGTCATGTGCCATATGTGGTGATAAATTGTATAGTCTTTGTCATTGCATTAAAGTCCAGAACTTAACCGGCATGTGAGTTGAAGCGAAATTTTAGGTTTTGCTCAGTTTGAAAAATGATACTAGGCATCCTTTGATTTGTTTGAGCTTAATGCTTACCACAATAAAAATTATCTCTAGTCAACTCTTTTGAGCCTATAAATTTTTATTTGGCAATCACATTACAAGCCTATACCCCTTTGTTCTTAATAATCATTGTTTTGATCTTTTACCTCTTAAAACACTTTAATTGTAAAATGAGCAATAAAAGAAGTAAGGATGAAACTTGGCTGGCTTTTGAGTGAAACCAATGAAAGAAAGAAAGGCGCACTTGTATTGTAAAAAAAATGTAGCAAAGGAAATTAAACATATCTTGTCCTTGCTAGTGTGTATGAATTAATGTGGTGCTTAAAGAAAATATTTTTGGGGGTGATACAACAATAACAACAACCCAGTAAAATTCCACTAATGGGGTATGAGGAGGGTAGTGTGTACGCAGACCTTACCCCTACCCTGAAGGAGTAGAGCAGATGTTTCCGAAAGACCCTCGGCTCAAGAAAACAAAAAGACAAAATGACAAAAGGAGACAATATTAGTATCACCACAGCAATCATAGGAAAAAGAAAAATACCATGAAATCCAGAAGAAAGATGCAAAGCAAAAGCGATAGCTAGTAAATAGGTCCTTCACTAAAAAGGTGAAATAGTAAGACACAACATTGCCACTAGCTATCTTAGACAAAACCCTACCTGGTTAGTCCTACAATGGTACAAAGTAAGGCAAAACTCAACTACCTC
Source organism: Nicotiana otophora (assembly GCA_000715115.1). Lineage (NCBI taxonomy): Eukaryota > Viridiplantae > Streptophyta > Magnoliopsida > Solanales > Solanaceae > Nicotiana > Nicotiana otophora. Next base: position 4,235 of record AWOL01S0004833.1, on the reverse strand, counting down.
CTAACCTACAACCCTAATACTCGACCTCCACATCTTCCTATCAAGTGTCATGTCCTCGGAATATTTTTGGGGGTGATAATATTTGTGAAATTGAAATGGATTGAAGAATTTGCGCCTAAAGTTAATTATGTGATGTGTTAAATTATTTAGGAGGATTAGTCACTATTCCTAAATTTATCATACCCGTCCTTAAGCCAACATTACAAACATAAAAAATCCTAATTGATTTTTAATCGAGCAAGCCTACATTAGTAGAGGTTTACATAATGGGCAAGCCTATAGTATTTTGTGCATACATGTGACTTCTTTGTGAGAGTGAGGAAGTTCTTTGATATATGAGAATCCTTAAAATATATTTGAGTATTTGATTCGAATGTGTGGATTCAACTTACTCTCTTGTTCTTTTTGTGAGGGCACATGATTTTGCAAGGGATATGTGACGTTATTAGATTTCTCTATGATGTTAAGTGCTCAAGACATGAATGCATTGTGATATTGAGTCGGTTTGTGAGGTTAGGATTGTTAGAAACATGTTGTCCTTTTGTTGAATAAAGATTTGAAGTATGGCATAAAGTAAAAGGGAAATGTGTGTCGAAGACATATGCTAAAGTTTAATTGCTGCTATCAACCATAGTCATAGGTATGATGTGCTTCAGATGTGCTAAAAGAAAATAAAAGTGCTATAGGAATTGGCGGTTGACTCGAGGATGAGCAACGTTTAAGTGTGGGGTGGTAATGTGATGCCCAAATGCTTTACCTTTAGCACATTATTCGCCCTATATTTTGTTGGTCTAATGAGTTATTATGCGATATTTGAGCTAAATTGTGTTATTTTATGTGTAGAAATATCGGAAGGAATCATCAAATGAAAATTACACAAAAAAGGATAAAAACACTAGAAAATAGCACAAAAGCATCAAGTATCCAAACTGTGCTACAGACTAGGCTTTGCAAGGTCTATAGCCAGGTCGACCGCGCTATAAACCATGCTTCACGAGGTCTATAGCCAGGTCATTTTTGAAGGGTTGACAAAATTTTAGGTGATTCAAGTCCGGTCACGCGAATTCATGTAGGTGGCATGCGCTATAACACACGAAAATCTAAAAATCAGACGAAATTCCAATATTTTGGGCCTAAAATGCCAAAAAAGAAGGAACAATCTTGGAGAAGCGATGACTATCGTTCCTTAGGTCATTTCTGGCCAACAAAATTTAAGGTGATTCGAGTGTGATCGCCCGTACATGCAGATGGCATGGGTTATAGCATATGAAAACTTGGGAACTAGGTACAATTCTAGTTTTTTGCCGAAAAATGCCCCAAAAAATAAGGAACGGTCATGACGAAGTGATGACTAATATTCCTTAGGTCATTTTTGATAGGTCGGCAAAATTTAAGGCGATTCGTGTCCGGTCTCCGGATGAATGCAGGTGGCGCGGAGTATAGCATACGAAAATCTGGGAATCGGGCGCCATTCCAGATATTTGGCCCTAAAATACCAAAAAATGAAGAACGGCCATGACGAAGTGATGACTGTTATTGCTTAGGTAATTTTTGATGGACAGTAAAATTTTAGGTGATTCGGGTCCGGTCGCCCGGATGCATGAAGGTGGTGTAGGCTATAACACAAGAAAATTAAGAAATGTGACGGAATTCAAGTTTTTGGCCCTAAAACACACAAAAAAAGGAACGCTCATGGCGAAGCGATGACTATTTTTCTATAGGTCGTTTTCGACGGGCCGACAAAATTTTAGGCGATTCGGGTCCGGTCGCCAGGATGCATACAGGTGGCGTGGGTTAACACACGAAAGTCTGACAATCGGGCGGAATTCTAGTTTTTTGTACCTAAAATTCCAAAAAATAAGGAACGGACATGGAGAAGCGATGACTATTATTCCTTTGATCATTTTGTGATGGGCCGACAAAATTTTAGGCGATTCGGGTCCGGTCGCCCAAATGCATGCCGGTGGCGTGGGCTATACCACACGAAAATCTTGGAATCGAGCGGAATTCCAGCTTTCTGGCCCTAAAACACCAAAAAATAAGGAACAGTAATGGCGAAATGATGACTATTGTTTCATAGGTTCTTTTTGAGGATCGGTAAAATTTTAGGCGATTCGGGTCCGGTCGCTCGGTACATGCAAGTGGCGTGGATTATAGCATACGAAAATTTGGGGACTGGGCGGAATTCTAGTTTTTTGCCGAAAACTGCCAAAAAAATAAGAACGGCCATGGAAAAGCGATGATTAATGTTTCTTAGGTCGTTTTTGAAAGGCCGGCAAAATGTTAGGTGATTCGAGTCCTGTCGCCGAATATATGCACGTGGCATGGGCTATAGCACATGAAAATCTAGGAATCAGGCGCAATTTCAGCTTTTCGACACTAAAACGCCAAAAAACAAGGAACAGTCTTGGAGAAGCGATGACTATTATTCCTTAGGTCATTTTTTATGGCCGGTAAAATTTTAGGCGATTCATGTCCGGTTTTCCGGATGCATTCAGGTGGTGTACGCTATAACATAAAAAAAATATCGAGCGGTATTCCAGTTCTTTTTCTCCAAAAAGCCAAAAAAAGAGAAACGGTCATGACGAATCGATGACTATTATTCCTTAGGTTATTTTTTATGGACCGATAAATTTTAGGCGATTCGCCGGTCGCCCGGATGCATGCAGGTGGTGTGCGTTATAACATAGAAAAATTTGGGAATCGGGAGGAATTCTAGTTTTTGGCTGAAAAATGCCAAAAAATGAGGAACGGTCATGGCGAAGTGATGACTATTGTTTCTTAGGTCGTTTGTTATGGGCTGACAAAATTTTAGGTGATTCAGGTACGGTCGCCCTGATGCATGCAGGTGGCATGGACTATAACACACGAAAATCTGGGAATCGGGTAGAATTTTAGTTTTTTGGCCCTAAAATGTCAAAAATCGAGGATTTGTTCCTTAGGTCATTTTGGGTGGGACGGAAAACTTTTAGGTTATTCGGGTTCGGTCGCCTAGATACATGTAGGTAGTATGGGCTATAGCATACGAAAATCCATGAATCAGACAACATTCCAAATGTTTGGTCCTAAAATGCTAAAAGATGAGAAACGGTCACGGCGAAGCGATAACTATTATTCCTTAGGTTATTTTTGATGGGCCGACAAAATTTTAGGGATTTCGCGTCTTGTCGCCCGGGTGCATGCATGTGGCGTGGGTTATAGTACATGAAAATTTGAGTCACGACCCAAAATCCAATTAGTCACGATGGAACCTAACCCAATCTGCTAGGTAAGCCAATTTAACAATAATCCAATTTCAAATGAGATTTACTAAGAAAATAATGATGAAATAACTGAACTTTTATACAATAACCCAATGACTCGTAGTACAAATCATGAACTTCTAAGATTTAGAGTTTTACAAAAACTGAATTGAAATAATTACCTCATCTGTTTGGATTGTACATGAACAATATTCAAATCTAAAACTACCAAGGGCAAGTGATAGCCATAACTGGAATACGGGTACATGCGGATGAATTCTTGGCATTCACCTCATATTACCTTGAAATATTAGTCATATAACATATGCCAACAGACACAATCTTATCAAGTCGTAACGAATACTGAGATACTATTTTTGCAAAATGGCTTTCAACCTTAGAGGAAGCTTAATTACATGATCAGAGAATAAAGTCAATAAACACATTGTGCTTAGACATGATAAGAACTACTTGGACACTGATAAGTAGAATCCTAACAATGTGACACTATTCTTCAGTGTATGAGTTATTTAACGGACCATATGGGGCTGCCACGTTAAGGTCTTTTAGGATTTATCCGAGATCCTAATTAATCATCCACTAATTATTAATTAACTAGTTAATTTTTTATTAACCAATAATTACCAAATTACCCATATAATTAAGAATTATCTCAAATTACTTAAAATACTATTCACTTTTAACACGCTTTATACATTTTACTATAGTGGTCATGTGGTACCATATAAAATCAATACATACACTATTATTTCATTAAAACATCCATGTAAAAATACATATATTTTCTCAACTTTTAATTTTCCTAATCTCATATAAAGAGTAAAATTTTTCGTACGCTTAATTCTTAAAATAGTAAAAAGATAACCTTCTTTTCTTGTGCGAGAAAAATCTCATAAACTTTCTTATATTATGAGTGTTACAACCCATGTTTTCGTACGTACGAGTCGTCATAAGTCAATTGATGTAAGCTCA
>AWOL01S0004832.1:1919-16191 GCA_000715115.1 Nicotiana otophora | reverse complement strand
GCTCGAGAAAGATGATCTTTGAAGAGACTTAGAGTCGGTAACATTTTATTGGTTCATGTGCGACAGAGATGCATTTCGATTTGATGCATCAGTTGGGTAGCAAAGTATAAGGGAAGACATGACGGGAAGTGTTTTTCGGTGGTTGAAGTACTAGCAGGTCAAGTAGGAGAAGTATAGGTTGAGAAGTTTCTTAAAGGATATGATTTAACCGAAGTAAGAGTGGCAGATTGGCATATGAATTCAATGGTAGGGAAGTCGTGCACCTTGAGAAAGTGTAGAACGGTTTGGAATTGTGATAGAATGTGATTTGGCCTGCAGACTTTATTTGGAGTGATGATTACTGTACGAAGAATAATTGAATATGGCAGAAAGGAGTTTGTTTTAAATGAAGAGGGATATGAAGAAGTGATTATCGTTTCAGGCGCAATATGACTTGTGTTCGGAAGGTATTGTTGAACTTTCAGTTAATATCAATAGGGAAAGTACAAACTTATACAAATGGTAGGCGAGCATTAGCTTAGGAAAACATTTGATGATTATGTAGTTGTTGCACCTAGTGCAACATCGTTGGAAGATGTTGGTATGGAATTCCACATGTGGGTTATCTCTGTTGAGTAGTTAGCGGTGGCGTGATGTTGATGAAATTTCTGCGAGAAATATTAGTTGCTACCTGGTAAGAGGTCGAATGTTTGACTGTGGCTGGCAATTCAGAATATTTATGAGAAGCTTAAAAAAAGATTTCGAGAAGTCTGGCAGGTTAACGATGCGAGATCTTGGTAATTTAGAAGGAGAAATCCTTGCGGGTTCTAATTTTATATAATTGCAGCTTGAGGCTAAGTGGGGGAGTCTGCTATCGATGATTTGATTGCACAGTTATGTGTCGCATTAGTTTTGGGNGGCTCGAGAAAGATGATCTTTGAAGAGACTTAGAGTCGGTAACATTTTATTGGTTCATGTGCGATAGAGATGCATTTCGATTTGATGCAGCAGTTGGGTAGCAAAGTATAAGGGAAGACATGACGGGAAGTGTTTTGCGGTGGTTGAAGTACTAGCAGATCAAGTAGGAGAAGTATAGGTTGAGAAGTTTCTTAAAGGATATGATTTAACCGAAGTAAGAGGGGCAGATTGGCATATGAATTAAATGGTAGGGAAGTCGTGCACCTTGAGAAAGTGTAGAACGGTTTGGAATTGTGATAGAATGTGATTTGGCCTGCAGACTTTATTTGGAGTGATGATTACTGTACGAAGAAAGATTGAATATGGCAGAAAGGAGTTTGTTTGAAATGAAGAGGGATATGAAGAAGTGATTATCGTTTCAGGCGCAATATGACTTGTGTTCGGAAGGTATTGTTGAACTTTCAGTTAATATCAATAGGGAAAGTACAAACTTATACAAATGGTAGGCGAGCATTAGCTTAGGAAAACATTTGATGATTATGTAGTTGTTGCACCTAGTGCAACATCGTTGGAAGATGTCGGTATGGAATTCCACATGTGGGTTATCTCTGTTGAGTAGTTAGCGGTGGCATGATGTTGATGAAATTTCTACGAGAAATATTAGTTGCTACCTGGTAAGAGGTCGAATGTTTGACTGTGGCTGGCAATTCAGAATATTTATGAGAAGCTTAAAAAAAGATTTCGTGAAGTCTGGCGGGTTAACGATGCGAGATCTTGGTAATTTAGAAGGAGAAATCCTTGCGGGTTCTAATTTTATATAATTGCAGCTTGAGGCTAAGTGGGGGAGTCTGCTATCGACGATTTGATTGCACAGTTATGTGTCGCATTAGTTTTGGGTCGGGGTATACTGGTGAATCAGTTATGACTTGCAGAGGTCGAGATCGAGGATGACTCGGGTAAAGAAATTTCTGGACACAAGTTGTATTACACTCTATGGTTATAGGAGGACCATAAAATAAGTGAGTGGTCATTCACGACGAATGTAGTGTACATGGAGCAGGAATTTGCTCGGTTGCGTAGGAGTGTGGGTTACTCTTTATTTCCCTTGGGTGTTGGTGTGCTAATAGGGCACATGTTGTTTCGGTCCGTTTGGTCGGTTAATTCGAGATTTGAGTAGAGTGGATGACTCTCAAGAATGGTTCTAATGGATTCAAGATTTATATGTAGCAATTTGGAAGTTTCAAGATTTATATATATGGCTAGAAAACTAGGAGTTGCATTGAATGCTGTCGAGACTCGTGGCATTTTATATCATTGTGAATTATGCATTTCAGTATCAAGAGGGTGAAGGAAACAGTTTTAGGTTCACATAAAGTCTCTTCGGAGTAAGTATTTTTGGTTGTGGTACCTATGGGATACATAAAAAGGGAATTCAACGGCTTATAAGCCTTAGGGCGGTGTGATTCTACGCTAGAGTTCGTGGGGCAAGTTTTAGTTAAGGATAGTAGTGTTCTAACAAGGAAAAAGTAGCAATTTGAAGGCAATTTGGAAAGGACTTGGAGAAATAGGACAACTTGGTAGTAGGTTGGGGTAGCACAGTAATGGGTATAATCGGTTCTTTGGATACTTATGACGTGGCTAGTATCTACAGGTGTTTCGTGGCAATGCTCTCGGATTTGGCAAGCTGTGTGTCTTGGTGGAGTTAGAGGAATTCAGTTCAGATAGCTTGGTTATGTGCAAATGGATTTCAAAGTGTTCATAATGTTTTCTACTATGGTTTGAACCAGATATTTTCTACCGGTGTACGAAACATGTTGTTTGTTATGATTTCCTCCTAGAAAGAAGCAAGAAAGAGGTTTCTAACTAGTAAGGTATGTAATTTGCGAGTGACTCAGAGTTGATAATGGAATTCGTATGCTTGTCACATGATGGCATAATAGATGTAGTGTGTTGTGTGGGAATAAGATTTACATGTACAAGGTCACAGTTCAGTTTTGAAGGGAAAGACATAAATTCTTAGGCAGCATGGACGGTTTCAAATGAGTAGGTAAATGATATTACTATTTGGTATGACTTGATGAGGGTGTACATTTCAGAAGGGGCGGTGTGTTTTGATTTATGGGTACTTTCCTGGTATTGCGGCACTCTCCCAGTTGATCGACTGCTGATATTCATATTTTTGCCAGGTGGCATGGAAGAATGTTTAAAGTATTTCTCATGGGATGATTGTGTATGAGAGAGGTGTTAGGCATTCGGGCGGTGGAGGTGGAATCAAATATGGTAATTCGTGTGTTCTATGGAATTGGAGATTGGGAGGTCTCAGGAGCAGATTGTTTCATGGTTGTGGACTATGAAGTTATGGCCGGAGCTAGCCAGATGATAGAATGTGTTATGATTCAGTCATTGTGGACTTGCAGAGGTTATTTATGTATTGGTGGCTGACCAGAGTTGATTTGGGGCCCATTGGTAGGCCCAATTAGGATGTATATTCTACACCGAGCCGGATTGGTTAGCTTCATACTGCTATTGTTGAAGGATGTGCCATTCGGTTGATGTGAAGCTTAATCGTATTCTGAAATAATCTATGAGTTACTCTTCTATGCTACAAGGAGTTGTGATTCGTTGGTTACATGCACATATGGTGAGGTTTTATTATGGCCTTATAGAGGAATTTGAGTGAGAATAGTATTGGATATTGCTTGGTTGATGGCGTATTGGTCATGTTCTTTTGGGTTTTGTGTGGCATGGTGTCGTTTGCTTCTCTGTGGTTATGGTAATGCACTTTGGGTACTTAATGTCGAATTGCGCATGATTATTGATTTTAGTAGGGTGGCTTGAGGTGTTTCATATGGACCAGTATTTGGATAGGGTTGCTTATTGTAGCAGAGTTATGTGGAAATATGATCCTCTGTGTAAGATTCATGTGTTATGGTTCTACGGTGTATGATGGGTTCTTAGCATTGCGTCGGGGTGGTACCCATTGAGCTTGAGGAACAGTTCTCCTGTTTGGGTCATTGTTATGATTGGGTACATTTGTAATGTTGCTATCTGGTGCACGGGTTGTGGCTTTAGATTGTATTGATGTGTCATGTCACTAGAGTGGTCGTGTTGAATGAGACGAGGTCATTGGGCCTAGAATGGATGCTATCGGATTTGATTGTGGTATAATTGGGAGGATAATACCGGAAGTCAGCTTTGAAATTGGCTATAGTTCTTGTAGAAGGAACGGGAGCTCTATGACCTGTTGGTCTAAAGAATGGTTATGAATTCGGTATGTTTCTTTCATCATCGGCAGTGTACGAAGGTTTTAGAATGAGGTTTTATCTGATATGAGGTTTATTACCGGCACTGGGTTGATTTGAGTCGATATTGTGATTAGAAATCATTGCTTCGAGCATTCGAGCTATGCAGTATTTGAATTTGATTATTTAGGTTATGGTTACGGCTTTTGGTACAGCTTGTTCAGACTTATACGTTATGTAGATGCGAACTTCTGATCTTATAGGAAATTTCGGATGTTGGAAAGTTGATTCGAAGGTTTGTGGGCTAGGTTAAATTGAGAAATTTCAGTTATGATGTGCTATAGGACCTGTATGGGATAGGGTGACGTGGGATCACCCCCCGGGTATGTGTATGGAAATGTTACACAATGATTTGATGGCTTTTGGAACAACTTTGGGCACGTTCGAGGAAGAACGTATGTTTAAGTGGGGAAGGATGTAATGACCTGACAGGTTATTTTGAACATTTGCACTTCGCTCGGTTGTTTGAGAGCATGAGTAGCTCCGTATGATGTACTTTGACTTGTGTGAATCGTCGTTTTTGGTTTTGCGGGTATTTCATAATCGAATTGGAAGAAAACATTTCATTGTTGAAGCTTTAAATTGTGTGAGTTGACCAAGTTTAGCTTTCTAGCATTTGTCCTCGGATTGGAATTCTGATGGTTCCATTAGCTTCGTTCGGTATTTTGGACTTAGAAGTGCGTCCGAAATGTGATTTGGAGGTCCGTAGTGGAATTAAGCTTGAATTGGCGAAAATTAGAAATTCGGCGATTTCGGTCGGCAGTGGAAAAAATTGATATCGGGGTCGGAATGGAATTCCGGAAGTTGGAGTAGGTTCTTAGTGTCATTTGTGATGTGTGTACTATATTTGATGTCATTCATACGTGGTTTGATAGGTTTCGGCATCGGTTGTGAAATTCGTAAGTTTAGAAGTTCTTAGTCTTGAACCCGAGGGTAATTTGGTGATTTTTATGTTGTTTTGAGTAATTCGAAGGTTCGACTAAGTTCGTATGGTGTTTTAGGATTGGTTGGTAGGTTTGGTTTAGGTCCCGGGGGCCTCGGCGGTGTTTCGGGGTGAGTTTGAGCGAGTCCGGGCATTTGCGAAACTCAGGTATGGTTCAGGTGCTTGGAATTTTGCGGACCGCGGTAGAATTTCGTGGACCGCGGCAGAATTTCGCGGACCGCGCTTGGAATTTCTATAGATCCGCTGGTCCAACTTTGGAAGCCTATATCTTTTGATCTACAAGGAAATTGTAGATGATTCAAAAGTGAAAGTTGTAGCCCTTCGTATATAGTTTCCAAAAAGGTAAAGAAGTCATCATTTGGATATTTGTAGCGAAAGTTATGGCCAAACTGTGAAAGCCTGGCAGTGCAGCCACCAAAAGCGCGGCCGCGCTCAAAATGTTGCGGACCGCGAAGTGGGAGGCCAGAGGTGCACTTTATAAACGGGGTTGAGGGCATTATTTCACATTTTGGACATAGGGAGCTCGGTTTGTGGTGATTTTTCGTGGGGTTTTTAAGAAATTCATCGGGGTAAGTGATTCTAACTCGAATTTGGTTAATATACATGAATATATCAATGCTGTCATTATCTGATTAGTACTTTGAGGTGGAATTTGGGGAAAAATGTAGAAACTTCATAAAATACATTTTTGGGATTTGAATGTCGATTCGAAGTCGGATTTGAGTGAAACTATTATGGTTGGACTCGTGAGTGAATGGGTATTCGTAATTTGTGACTTTTACCTGATTCCGAGATGTGGGCTCGGGAGCCGGGTTTGAGCCCATTTGATAGTTTTTCTTGTGGAATTCATTCCATTTGCATATATGGATGGTATTGTACTGATTGTGAATATATTCAGAGCATTTGGAGGCCTAATCGAGGGGCAAGAGAATCGCTCAGTAGGGACTTGATCGGTTTAAGGTAAGTAACGATCGTAAATCCAGTCCTGAGGGTATGAAACCCCGAATTTTTGTATCATTCTACTATTTTGAGGTGACGCACATGCTAGGTGACGGGCGTGAGGGCATGCACTGTTGGGGATTGTGACTTGGTCCGTCCCGTAGCAACTGTAAAGTTGCATATTTTGTTGAAACTATATGATACTTATATGTTTTAGCAAGAGTTTCTGTAAATTGGGCTGAATGCCATGTTTTGGGCCTTGTGCCAGTGTTGTGTGTACCCTGGGCCTTTTCTTTCTATCCTCTCACTATTTTCGATTGAAAATCTATTTGATGCATATAAATGTTTCGATTTGATGCATATAAATGTTGTTTTAGGTTGAATACCCTGTTTTCACTGAAATGCCCGAGTGGCTTGATAGGTTTATGACTGAGTGAGGCCAAAGGCCTTATTTGTGAGGATATTTATGGGATCGGGCTGCACGACGCAGCATGTTTGATATAGGCCGAGGGCCTGAGTGATTTATGCCATGATTTGGGTTGATATAGCGCTTGGGCTGAAGGAGCCCCTCCGGAGTCTGTACACACCCCTAGTGAGTGCAGGTACCTACTGAGTGCGAGTCTCGAGTGCTGCGTGACCGGGAGGCATGAGTGATTGTGAGGAATGCCCGAGTGGCATGGGTGATTGTGAGGTGTGTCCGAGTGGCATGAGTAACTGTTAGGTATGCCCGAGAGGCATGAGTAACTGTGAGGTTTGCCCGAGGGGCTGTATATGAGTGATGCTTTTCCCAAGGGGCTGTTTATGATTTCATCATTTTTGCTCACCTTTGCATTGAGCCTCTGTTTGAAAACTGTTGAAAATATCTTTAAATGATTTTACTGTAACTGGGTTTTAAACGAGATGATTTGATTCAAACACTGATTTTGCATGTAGTATTTTACTGAGATTTCATGATATGAACTTTATATGCTTTATTGCTCGTCACTACTGCTCGGTCTTTATTTATCGTTGTTACTTACTCAGTTGGCATACTCACGTTACTCCCTGCACCTTGTGTGCAGATTCAGGCATATTTGGACATGGTAGCGGCTGTTGAATATTCCGGTTGTAGATTTTCCCGGTGATAGCAATGTAGATGCTTGGCGATCGCAGCCCTGCTCTTCTCCCTCTTATCTTCCTTTAGGTGTATTTAGCTATTTTCCAGGCTGAGTTAGTCTTGATATTGTTAGACAGATTGTAATAGATGCTCATGACTAGTGACACCCCGATGTCGGGGTTTTCTTTTCCGCATTTGTGTTTTGATTTGAATTCCTTTACGAAGGTTTTTACGCTAAATAGCCTTGAAATTATCCTTGAAATGAAAAATATCAGTTTTTTTTAATGAGTGGCTTGCCTAGTTCCATGATAGGCGTCATCACGACAGGGTTATTTTGGGTCGTGACACTGAATTTGCAAGAAAAAGAAATCCCTAAATACAACTGTTTGGAAAAAAGTTAAACAGTACAAGTACAATATGAGAAGGTGACTCCGAGGCCTGCAAACACGACGACAGTTTTACCTTGAGTCTCCACAGCAATGCTCGACCAGCTAGCAAATAATCAACAATAACCGTGGTACCTAGATCTGTACAAAAATGTACAGAAGCATAGTATAAGTATACCATAGCGGTACTGAATAAGTATCAAGACTAACCTAGGTGGAGTAGTGACGAGGGACATTCAAGATACTTACCAGACTAAACAACGTGAACAATTGTGAAGGTGGACTAACAGAGAAACAATATTAATATAAAGCTAAGCACGATAAGAAATACAAAATAATTCTTGCAATGATACACTAGTAGCAACAATATTTAACAGGAAGCAGTTAGGTAATAGTGTTGTAGTGTAAGCTGAACACAGTCTATGTCCGGTGATACCAAATAAAGGAAAACCAGCAACAACTTAATAAGAACAACAACTTTCACAGCAGATCTGTTCAAGCATTTCCACGAGGTACCGAACCTCACAATCATAGCTCACGGGTCCCAATTTATGAACCCTTATCACATGGCATCTTGTGTTGTGAGAACCCAAAAGGTCATCTTATGTTTTAGAATTCGATTCTGTGCTTTTAAGCCTTAAAAATCTTATTGTTACCCTCCTCGATTTGCGTGCATAGTCCCGGCGTGTTTCTGGAAAGCTTTTATGTTGAAAATTTATCACAATAAGAATTGTTGCCTTAAAAGTTGATTTTAGTTGAATTTAAAGGTGAACCAAATAAGCCACGGGATGTTTTGGACTTGGGAAAATCTGGTATTTTGCTGCAGCAGGTGTTCTTGCATGTCCTTCGCGTTCGCGATGGTACTCCCGCGAACGCGAAGAGTAAACTGTTGAGGCCGGAATTTTCTTCTTCGCGAACGAAAAGGCTTGGTCGTGAACGCGAAGCAATGGGGGTGTTACCCTTCGCGAATGTGGCAAGCTCATCACGAACGTGTAGTGTTAGGCAATGGGGGGGAGTTAGTCTTTCCTTCATCGCGAAGGCGAGCGATGTCTCGCGAACGCGAAGCCCAGGGGTAGCCTATGCGAATGCGAAGCCCAGGGGTAGCCTATGCGAATGCGAAGCCCAGGGGTAGCCTATGCGAACCTTAACATGGTTTCGCGAACGCGAAGGCTTGGCAGCCTATACCCTTCGCGAACGCAATGAACACTGTCGCCCAGCACTTAACAGAATCCAAACAAGGGATTTAGCCAAAAAATTCATTTTCTCAAAAACCAAACGGTGAGAGGCAATTTGCAAGTGATTCTAAACCATTTTCTTTCAATTACCCATTACATTTCATGAATTATCAAACTACAATCTAGAGTTTTCATGGCAGAATTAGGGGTTAGGGTAGAAACTAGGGATTTCAGAAATTTGGGGATTTATACCTCAATTTGAGGTCGGATTCCAAAACCAATTATATATCCGGGCTCGGGGGTGAATGAATAAATGGATTTTGGTCAGAACCTCGGGTTTTGACCAAGCAGGCCCGGAGTCGATTATTTACTTTTTAGAGGAAAATTTGGGAAATCTAAATTTATGCAATGTAATTAATTACTTTAGCAATATTTGATATTATTGAGTCATTTTTTAATAGATACGAGTGGTTTGGAGGTGAATTCTAGAGGAAAAGCTGTGATTGAGTATTAAGTGGCCTTCAGAGCAAGGTAAGTGTTGTGTCTAACCATGACTTGAGGGAGAACCTCAGATTATTTGCTATGTAAAACTTATGTGAGCGGCGTATATGTGAGGTGACGAGTACTTATGCTCTGCCAATTCACATGTTTTCCCTGTTTTCTCTCATTTTTCTTATATTGTCTCTTTCCTATGCCTAATTGCTACGTATTTATACTAGTGTTATTAAATTAATCATTATTGTCATGCTTACGGATCTTCTGGTGATAATTGAGTATTTATTTCGAAGATGATATTGATATTGTGGAATCAAATGTTGAACTAAAGCTTGAACTTGTTATTCTATCTCCCTGTTGTTATTGAATTATTGCATTATGGTAAGGGTGAATGTTAATGCACGAAGGGTGATGTCGTGCCATACTGTGAGTGTTAATGCACGAAGGGTGATGTCGTGCCATATTGTGAGTGTAAAATCACGAAGGGTGATGCCGTTCCATATTGCGAGTGTTAATACACGAAGGATGCAGGGTCGTGTTTGTGTGCCTAATGTTGATGGGCTTCGTGAGCTGATTCTTAAGGAGGCCCACAGTTACCGATAATCTATTCATCCGGGTGCCGCCAAGAAGTATCAGGACTTGCGGAAGCATTATTGGAGGAGGCGAATGAAGAAAGACATAGTTGCATATGTAGCTCAGTGTCTAAATTACCAGCAGGTAAAGTGTGAGCATCAAAGACCTGGTGGTTTACTTCAGAGGTTAGAGATTCCTGAGTGGAAATGGGAGCGTATCACTATGGATTTTGTTGTTGGACTCCCACAGACTCAGAGGAAATTTGATGTAGTTTGGGTCATTATGGACAGGCTGACCAAGTCAGCACATTTCATTTATGTGGCAGTTACCTATTCCTCGGAGCGGTTAGCAGAGATTTACATCCGCAAGGTCGTCCGTCTTCACGGTGTGCCTGTGTCTATCATTTATGATCGAGGTACACAGTTCACCTCGCACTTGTGGAGGACAGTATAACATGAGTTGGGCAGGCGAGTTGAGTCCGAGTGCGATATGCGGAGTAGATATCCCCACCTTTTTACCAACTCAGGTACTTTTCTATGTCCGTTCGAGGACGAACAGTTGTTTTAAGGTGGAGAATATGATTACCCAAAAGGTCATCTTATGTTTTAGAACTCGATTCTGTCCTCTTAAGCCTTAAAATCTCATTTTTACCCTCTTCGATTTGCATTCACAGTAAGGGCGTGTTTCCAGAAAGCTTTTATGTTGACAATTTATGAAAATAAATTTTTTTTTTATAAAAGTTAATTTTAGTTGACTTCGGTCAATATTTTGGGTAAACGGGCCCGTATCCGTGTTTTGATGGTCCCAATGGGTCCGTATCGAATTATGGGACCTGGGCGTATTCCCGGAATTGAATTCGGAGATCCCTAGCTCGAGTTATAAATTTTTGATGAAAATTAAAAGTCTGAAAATTTAAGTGATTTTAAAAATTGATTGATGTTTGAGATTGTTAGTACCGGGTTTATTTTAGTTCCGGAGCTCGATACAGGTTCATTATGATATTTAAGACTTGTCTATGAAATTTGGTAAGAAACGGAGTTGATTTGACGTGATTGGGTCGTCTAGTTGAGAATATAGGAATTTTAAAGTGTTCTTGAGAATTTCATTTGATTTGGTGCTAAATTCGTAGTTCTAGGTGTTAGTTTGGAGATTTGATCGCGCGACAAAATGTTTTTAGACTTCTGTGCATGTTTGGTTTGGAGCCCCGAGGTCTCAACATCGCTTTGTGTTCGAGAAGAATAAAATTCCAGCCTCATCAGTTTACTCTTCACGTTCGCTGGAGTACCTTCGCGAACGCGAAGATGGACATGGCAGAACACTTGCTGCAGCAAAACACTAGATTTTCCCAAGTCCAAAACATCCCGCGGCTTATCAAAAACTCACTCACAATCACTCATGCCTCCAAGTCACTCAGCACTCGGGACTCACACTCAGTAGGTACCTGCGCTTACTGGGGTGTGTACAAACTCCGGCGGGGCTCCTTCAGCCCAAGCGCTATATCAAGCCAAATCATGGCATAAATCACTTAGGCCCTCGGCCTATATCAAATATGTTGCGGCTTGCAGCCCGATCCCATAAATATACTCACAAATCAGGCCCTCAGCCTCACTCAGTCATAAACCTCTCAAGCCACTCAGGCATTTCAATGAAAATAGGGTATTCAACCCAAAACAACATTTATATGCCTCAAAACCGAGTTAGGCAGTAAACAAGTATAACCATGACTGAGTATAGATTTGCAATCGAAAATAGTGAGAGGATAGTAAGAAAAGGCTCAGGGTCCACACAGCACTGGCACAAGGCCCAAAACATGGTATTCAGCCCAATTTACAGAAACTCTTTCTAAAACATATATGTATCATATAGGTTCAACAAAATATGTAACTTTACAGTTGCTACGGGACGGATCAAGTCACAATCCCCAACAGTGCACGCCCACACGTCCGTCACCTCAAAATAGTAGAATGATACAAAAATTCGGGGTTTCATACCCTCAGGACTAGATTTACGATCGTTACTTACCTCAAACCGATCAAGTCCCTACTCTGTGATGCTCTTGCCCCTCGATTCGGCCTCCAAATGCTCTGAATCTATTCATAATCAGTACAATACCATCAATATATGCTAATGGAATGAATTCCACAAGAAAAACTATCAAATTAGCCCAAAACCCAAAATTGGCTCAAACCCGCCCCTCGGGCCCACGTTTCAGAATCGGGTAAAAGTCACAAATTACGAACATCCATTCACGCACGAGTTCAACCATAGTTGTTTCACTCAAATCCGACTTCGAATCGACATTCAAATTCCAAAAATTTGTTTTATTAAGTTTCTACAATTTTCCCCAAATTTCCAACTCAAAGTACTAATCATATGATGAAATCATTGATATATTCATATATATTAACCAAATTCAAGATAGAATCACTTACCTCGATGAATTTCTTGAAAAACACACAAACAATCACCAGAAACCGAGCTTCCTAGGTCCAAAATGTGAAATAATGCCCTAAACCCCGTTTATAAAGTGCACCACTGGCCTTCTACTGTGCGGTTCGCAAAATTTTGAGTGCGGCTGCACTTTTTGTGGCTGCACTGCCAAGCTTTAGTATTTTGGCCATACCTTTCGCTACAAATGTCCAAATGATGACATTTTTACCTTTCTGGAAACAAGACACGAAGGGCTACAACTTTTGCTTTTGAATAATCTCAGCATTCCTTGTAGATCAAAAGATATAGGATTCCAAAGTCGGACCAATGTATCTGCAGAACTTCTAAGCAGTCCGTGAAATTCTGCCACGGTCCGCAAAATACCAAGCACCAAAACCATACCTGAGTTCCGGAAATGCACGGACTCGCTCAAACTTACTCCGAAACACACCCGAGGCCCCCGGGAACTCAACCAAACAAACCAACCAATCCTATAATACCATACAAACTTAGTCAAACCTTTGAATCACTCAAAACAACATAAAAACACAAAATTACCCTCGGATTCAAGCCTAAGAACTTGTAAACTTACGAATTCCACAACCGATGCCGAAACCTATCAAACCAAGTCCGAATGACCTCAAATTTGGAACACATGTCATAAATGACACTACGAACCTATACAACTTTCGAAATTCCATTCCGACCCTGATATCAAAATTTTCCACTGCCGACCGAAATCGCCGAATTTTCAACTTTCGCCAATTCAAGCCTAATTCCACTATGGACCACCAAATCACATTTCGGATGCGCTCCCAAGTCCAAAATTACCTAACGAAGCTAATGGAACCATGAGAATCCAATCCGAGGTCAAATGCTAAAAAGCCAAATTTGGTCAATTCTCCCGATTTAAAGCTTCAACAATGAAATTCTTTCTTCCAATTCGATTCCGTAATACCTGTAAAACCAAAAAGGACGATTAACACAAGTCAAAGTACATCATACGGAGTTACTCATGCCCTTAAACAATCGAGCGAAGTGCAAATGTTCAAAATGACCTGTCGGGTCGTTACATTCAGTAGAGCTTATGACTTGTACTACCGGTTTTGGGAATCATAAGTTGTGTATAAAGATTTCTATTTCATATTTATCAGTTGATGGCTGAATTCTTCTATTAGTTCATTAAGTGTTAGGCTTACCTAGTCTTTGGGACTAAGTACCATCACGACATCCTACGGAGGGAAACTTGGGTCGTGACACTTACACAAATGATCAATTTTGTCATGTTAGTTAGATAATTATGTATTATAGTTAAGTATTTAATGTGATGGTTTATTAACGAACACTTCTTTGTGGACAATATTCTTTTGTGTACGTTTCCTCCTAATTCTTTGGTTGCTCTGCCTTAACCAAAACTCTTGTTGTCGATCATGATATTCCTATTGAAAGTGCAACATAAAGTTGTTCGTGCAAGAAAATATATTGCGGTAAATAGAGTCCAATATTTAGGATGTTTGTCCTTGTTCTTTATTTATTATATTTTCAAAACATAAACATACTAAAAATTATCTTCACTCAAATTTAAAACGATATTCCTTAGTTTTAGTAGACGAAAGTTGAATTTAGGGATAAGAATATACTTAGAAGCATATTGAACAGTATCATAATTTTTACATGCATGACGTTATTCTCAAAACTTCTATATACCATTTGTGTGCTATTACATAAGCTATTCGGCATATTTAAGTTATTCAGTAGCATGACGGGCAATTGTTTTTTCAAAATCAACCCATATACAATGGAATATAAACTTAGTCTATTCTATATACAATGACACTAACATACGTATGAAATAATAAACTTGACAACTAATATGTATGGTAGAAAGCTGTTTGGTATTAAATTATTTAAGTATTCTTCTTGGTAGTAATTATTAGTATCATTTTCTGCTGAGTCAAAAATATGAAAATATTTTGTTCTTACTTTAAGATTTTGCAATCAACCTTTTATTTAGTTGATCAACATATTCATTTCTG
>AWOL01S0004830.1:0-14082 GCA_000715115.1 Nicotiana otophora | reverse complement strand
TTTCATAGACCGTTCATAGGATTTCATACACAATACACCTATGTGTTTCATAGACCGTTCATAGGATTTATTTACACAATACATCTGTGTGTTTCATAGACCGTTCATAGGATTCACATATACCATAAAATATGTCACGCATCAAACTCGAGGAGCGCGACCGGCACTCAACCAGTGAACCCGGCCAAGCAAGCCTGTTAGATTTCCTTCTACCCAAACTCATCCATGAATAAAGAGGAGATGTACTCCATTAATCAAACATTGAAAAGATTTCATTAACAATTCTCATTTCATTTCCATTATTAGTTTCATTTATAATTTCCAACATATTACAAGTTTATATATATAATGAAAAACATGTTTTCCAAGTACCAACATTTTTAGTTGAATTCCACACATCAAACACCACCCACAACCTATCTACGGAGCCTCTAAGTACAACAGAAGAGTAATTTGGAAATGCCGGCAACAACCCCGGCTATACCTTAAAACACAATGTACGACTAAAATGACATTAGGCCCGAAATAGAGTAGGGCTCACCAAAATCTGCTGAATAGAGAGTGACTACTAACGATGACCAAATCTGCCCGCTAATGGACCACCTGCATCAGTTAAATATGCAGCACCCCCGACAAGAAAGACATTAGTACATATGGAATTGTACTAGTATGTAAAGCTAACTGTCCTCTTTCAAATTAGAATGTCAATGTAAGAAAGGAAAACCCATGGAAACAACAATCAACGACCAATGATATTCAAATGACAAGTTAAAACATAATAATTCCCAAAATATGATGATAACACTGTGAAGTGATAATCACAATATGATGATAATATTATTTTTGGTTGGGAGAGCTTTAGCACCGATATAGCACTGTTCATAGTACCAATGTTCACAATATTAATATTGACAATACCAATATTCACAATACCAATACCACCGTACATTTAGCACGGAGTCTGATCACGACCCGATCGGCTAGGCCATCTCATTAAAGACATCAACCACAATCACTCTCAATACCAATCCCACCATACTTTTAGCACGGAGTCCAATCAGGACCCGATTGGCTAGGCCATCTCATTAGAGACATCAACCACAATCACAATTTCAATTACAATTTCCAGCACAATCACCACCATGTGTGCCGCATGGTGTTCGATCACGCCCCGATCGGCTAGGCCATCTCACCACAATGTCGTGTGGATCGGCATCATCCTTTTCTATCAATCATCTCATCCCAATTAAGTGGAATAATTTTATCACATCAATATCATCCCAAATAAGGGGAATAATCACAATTCATTCTTACACCGGTACGTGTAGTTTCGGGGTTAGGTAATTTCAACCTACCCTTCCTTGGTGACTATCGATATTCCCAAAATTATTATTATAATTTTTTCACATAAAGGTAACATAGGTACAAATGTATTTACCTCACCATATTTCACATTGTACGAATCTCCACTAGTATTTTCAACTAATAACAACAACCATATTCCCTTGGCTCTTTTGGCCATTCACAAGATTCTTTATTCAAGGCACGGTGGCCGTATTTGATATTCCACACTTTCATTTATTCCCTCTCATATATCATCATCATAAATATCAACATATATAATATTCTGAAAATCACAACTTTAAGTTCATTAGAAATGAATAATTTAAGCACAATAGATTTCTTTCCAAGAAATGGAGTAAAATAATTGGCAATTGATGCACAAGTTAAACTAATCAACAATTAACACCCCATTTATTCTTGAAATACTTTTTCCCAAAAAGGGCAATACACGATTTCCACTCAAGAAAATGTAAGAACGCAAAACACATTGAAAATACTCACAAAGCATAACATTTGTTAAAACAGCCACATATGGGCATGACATGTGTTCATAAGCTTTTAGGCAATTCTATTTTAGAAGTCAATTTTGGAACAGTTGAATCAAATCTCATTTCATAATCTTTCTCACATCATCTTATTTCATTGGAACCATTGGCCACGAGTATAACTTTCACTCTTGGCACGCTGGCCCGCTTTATATCCCCAATTCACTTATTTCACTTCCAACCATTTTTATAGATTATCAACACTAAGACATTTCTAATAAAGACTATAGGTACACATATGAGTAACTAAGAGTCTTAAGAATATTGAGATTTTTTCACACAATTTGTTATTATAGCCTTCATTTGAAACATGACTCGAAGACATAACATTTTAATACACATATTATTCTTGAACACATTCCCAAAGGATAACATAATGTGATAGGAACGTTCACAACACGTTTTGAATACATAATTCTCGACACTTTGCTTATTCAGGACAATCAAATTTATTGGGAACATCTCGGAACGTAGAATAAGGAACTTGAGACAGCCATACTTGAAACTTACGGGAACATCATGGAATTCAATTCTACGAGAGTACTTTAGCCAATATACCTGAAATTCGTTCCTTAATGATACTAAAATGATCCACTACACTAAGAAACTTCAATATACAATAACAACATCCAATGTGGACAACATTAGTAACAAATTCCATAGTCTAGGCCATTTAGGCATTTTATCAAACACCTAGTAGTTATGAATCTCTACATCGCTTAACCATAAAATTAGTTCATCCAAATACTACCATTTACCAACAATTTATCCCACCATAATTATGAAACAATTCATAACTTCCAACATCACATACATGACCATCCATCCACACCCAACCAGCAAAATTCCATCAAATAATCACTTTTCAATCTCTACAATGGTTATGTATTTAAATTGGAAACTTATAGCTTCCAACCACCATGCCATAAGTGCTAATACTTAATTCATACTCATGTTCCCATAATATATCCATACATGTAAGTCTAAGGGTGTAGGATTACCTTTTGGAAGAAATCTTGCAAAACCCTCCTTTGAGTTCTTGTAGAAATTTCTTGAAGATCTAAGTATTTTATGTGTAGATTTCATCAATACTAGTGTAGAAATGATGGATTTCACACTAAAATAATGGGGATTGCTTACCTTGAAGAAGAGGGGAGTTGGTGGTCTTGAGAGAGTGAAGAAGAGCTCGAAAATTCGTCCAAGTGAAGTAGGGAAAATGAACCCCAAAATTATAGTTATATGCCCAGATTTATGGGTTTCGGATGCTGCATTAGATGCTATGGCAGCACTTCACTGCCAGTCCTTCTTTTGGATACGGCCTTGGATACTTTGCGTCCGTAGTTCACTCCTTTGCCAGCCTTTGGTAATTTGGTCATAACTTCTTGTATAAATGTCCAAATGAGGAACGGTTTGAAGCATTAGAAAATAGAATCAGATGGATTTAATGGGATTGTTATATCATAACCTAAGTACTTATATTGAGGGATTCTTATTTGTTTGAAGCCGGGTCTTATGCTAATTGAGACATCCTTTCCACTTAATGTACCCAACTTGTTCCACACAAATTCTTAGCATTCACAAAACTCCTTATTATGTTCCAACATAGCTTAAACATATATTTTCATTTCAAAGTAATGTGGTCCTATCCCATAGGTCTCCTTTAATACTCGAATACGTTGTCCTCAAATACAGCTGGCGCACTTTAAAATCTTAAATCACTAGGAAATTTTTAATGGGGCCTTTCATTCTCCCCCGCTTAGGATCATTCATCCTTGAATGAGGGTCAAACTTCACCGTTAGCACCCCATGTGACTCAGTTGCTATAACACACACCAACGGTTCTAAAGTTTTCACTAACTACCTAAATTTCCAAATATTTTGCCAGAGTCTCCCCTATAATTGGGGCCTATCCACCTGTCAGAGAATCGCAAAACCACCCTAGCAACATATCCATAACTCAACAAAGCATCACAGTATATATCAATAACAATGATCTCAACATTAAGGGCATTACATTAACATAAGTGGTATCTATACATGAGATGCACATATTTAATCATTACATATAACAAGTAACCTTTTGAACCGCAACCATTTGGTTATACAGGCAAGTGAGAATACTTCATTTACTTTGACGGAGGCAGATATCAATTTTCGGAGTTATCTAATAGGAATGACAACTAGATATCTTTTATAAGCCAACTACCCATTAATTTCATCTTCAATAGTTTCCACCGGAACGATAGGCAAAGGATTTTCAACAACCTTGTCGAACCTAGATACATGATGCATCGGGCCCATGGAGGACAACGATGGGAAGACATCATACTCATACTTTGGCATATTTCCTTCAATATTCAATATGGCCTAATGTGACTACACATACTTTACCTTCCTTAAGAATTCACCCAATATATTCATAGATAAAATATTGAGAATAATCTGTTCACTTTCTTCAACTCTAAATCCTTATGCCAAACACCCAAACTAAACCTTTGGCGACCTCCAACAATTACTCTAAGGTGTGCTAGCTTGAATATGACCAAAACACTTCCTATCAAATAAATTTGAGCATGGGATGATGCTTCTTCTTTGATATGTTTGAACCTTCAAACCCCATAGGTTACTATAAATAATAACAACAAGGTTTGAGATTGGGCTGCAATTATTCAAGAATCCATCAATGTGTTGAGTAGGTCATTCTAGGAGGTTATATCCTAAGAGACATAAAGGTTACTACCAATAGCGCTGACATGGTTAATCATTATGATGACATCATTGTTTCGACAAATGAGGCATATAGACCATGTTCATGATTCTGAGATTTAAAAGCAATGAGTCATTCTAGACATGTGACATATGGAAGGCATGGTCGGGAGGATAAAGACATTAGCGTCAGTTATTATTGGAAGACTATGAGTCATGAAAAGGACAACAACAATTATTTCATTCCATATGTACCTTGATCGGCAATAGTAGGCCTCAAAGAGAAATAGCCAAGTACGTGACATCAGTCGCCTCCTGGGGTGTAGGGAAAATCAGTTCAACTCGAAATGCGAATATTTTGGCACCCTGAATGTGCTATGGGTTTCAAAATGCATGAAATTGCAGTACGCTATTAACATTAACTGACACAGAGAATAGATATGACACAAGCCCATGAGGTTGAAAAAGAAGTTGAACACTTGCAAGATTATTATTATTCTGACAACTCATCCCTTGCCAATAGTTGATCTTATATGAGAGGACTAGAGATACGACATACTTGAATTTTAAATCACTATGCTCATTATATGTGCCAAAATCTGAAAGCATCTAATTTCAACCTTTCACGAGTGAAACCACATAGCTAGGACATCCTAATATTGGGGTAAAATCATGTATTGGTTAGAGATAATGAACGCTTTGCTATGAGCTAGACATGTTTCTACCATAACAACTCTCAAGCTTCCATATCAGGCCACTTCACGGACAACTACAATACTAGGAACAAAGTGAGTTGCTCACTGAGGCATGCTCTAGGTGGACATGAAATCATATTGAGATGGGCGAACAAAAAGATCTTCTTGTGACGAATTTGTGAAATTTCAAATTCCCTAGAAACTTTACCCAGAGAAGTCACCCCTTTCAATTTACAGGTACACATATGATAGGTGTTGAGATATGCTCTCATGTTACTAGAAAATGAAAAGATTCATGATAATATTCACAAAGGAGTAAACTGTTCCAACCATAAGAGCCACATACACTAGAGAGAGTGGCTCAAGAAGGATCTCGAGGCTAGGCCGCTATACATTGGATTCGATACCATATAGGTAAACTTTATGACTGTGCATGCATAAGCACAAGTGAGAAGATGTTATCCATTTGAATAAAAAGGTTCTGTAAGAAATTCATTAGGTATAGTCTCTTGTTGATAATTTAGGAAAGCAAGTGGGAAGTATTAATCCTAGAGTTATAACTCAATCCAAAGAAATAATTATAGAGCTCAGTTTCACCAGAGATTGTAAGTAAGAGAATTTGTGATAGAGTGGCTTCACGAATACTGTGTCTCATTCAGAAAGTAAGTACATGCAATGTTTAGTGATTCAACGTTTTTGTTAAGACCATATTTGTGTAGGCCCCTTCAATAAGGATGTACATATATATCAAGGAAAATAATGCAGTGTTCACAATAAGGTAGAAAGGAGTGACTCACTTTGTGATTTTAGATTGATATGGAAATACCTTAATTGATGTCCCTCGACTCCACATCCATAACATGCATTGGTACTATAGTGAGATACCCCCGAATAATATCTCTTACACTTCACGCAATGGGGATGAGGTCCACTAAACTGACTCGCCCCACTGACCTGATATTTACCCTTTTGGTATACATCAAAAACATTCCCCTTATCCTTCCTCCAAGACTTTATGGAGGGAGTAACAATCCTTATACTGGTTTATTATGTGGGACATTGGAATTTCCCAAGTCCTCCACCCCTAACACACTCTTGAGCATACTCACAACACGACGTAAAATGTTCCTGCCCACATATCGGCCAGACCGAGATGGGTGTAACCACCCTAAGGGCTTTTGTTCTTCTTGTGCCCCCTCTTTCCACAACCATAATATATTTCAAGAATCATCCAACATAAACCCGAGTGGCTCTTCTTTAATATCAATTCCGGCTTATTGATGCCAATAATCCTCTTTCATTTCTTAAGTTCTCTCACCACATATTCCGGTGGCGCGGTAACATTAATAGGAACAAGGACACTTCCCCTAGCAACTGGTTCATTCAATACCTCCTCGCTGCCTCGAACCCGTGGGTTACTCATATGGAAAATGAAATATGACGAGGAAATTAACTTCCTATCTTGAGCTCTATCGCACGATATAGAGTATCAATGAAGTGTGAAATTCCTAAATGTCCAAGTAGCCTCCTCATTATGAATGTGGTCGACAATACACCGATGAGAAGGAATCTACTAGACACGGCTTCGGGACATCCTAGGACACTTTAAAACCTTAGACTCTGATATCAAATTTGACACGCCCCGAACTCGAGGAGCGCGAACGGCGCTCAACCGAGTGAACTCGACCAAGAAAGCCTGTTAGATTTCCTTCTACCCAAACTCATCCATTAATAAAGAGGAGATGTACTCCATTAATCAAACACTGAAAAGATTTCATTAACAACTCCCATTTCATTTCCATTAGCATCTTCATTTATAATTTCCAAAATATTACATGTTTATTGATATAATGAAAACATTTTTGTCAAGTACCAACATTTCTAGTTCAATTCCACACATCAAACACCACCCACAACATGTCTACGGAGCCTCTATGTACAACAGAAGAGTAATATGGAAACGCCGGCAACAAGGCCCCGGTTATACCTTAAAACACAATGTACAACTCAAATGACATCAAGCCCGAAATAGAGTAGGGCTCACCAAAATCTGCTAAATCGAGAGTGACTACTAACGAGGACCATAGTTACCCATTGATGAACCACCTGCATCCATTAAAGATGCAGCGCCCCCAGCAAAAGGGACGTTAGTACATATGGAATAGTATGTCAATATAAGAAAGGGAAAACCATGGAAATAACAATCAAAAACAAATGATATTCAAATGCCAAGTTAAAACATAATAATTCTCAAAATATGAAGATAATACTGTGAAGTGATAATCAAAGTATGATGATAATATTATTTTTGGTTGGGAGATCTTCAGCGCCGATATACCATTGTTCACAATACAGATGTTCACAATACCAATGTTCCCAATACCAATGGTCACAATATCAATATTCACAATACCAATATTCACAATACCAATACCACCATACTTTTAGCACTGAGTGCGATCACGACCCGATCGGCTAGGCCATCTCATTAGAGACATCAACCACAATCACTCTCAATACCAATACTGCAGTACTTTTAGCACGGAGTACATTCACGACCCGATCGGCTAGGCCATATCATTAGAGAAATCAACCACAATCACAATTTCAATTACAATTTCCAGCACAATAACCACTATTTATGTGGCATGGTGTCCGATCACGGCCCAATCAACAAGGCCATCTCACCACAATGTCGTATGGATCGACATCGTCCTTTTCTATCAATCATCTCATCACAATTAAGGGGAATAATTTTAATCACATCAATATCGTCCCAAATAAGGGAAATAATCACAATCCATTCCTACACCGGTACGTGAATTTTTGGGGTTAGGTTATTTCAACCTATCCTTCCTTGGTGATTATCGATACACCCAAAAATATTATTATTATTTTTTCACACAAAGGTAACATAGGTACAAATGTATTTTTCTCACCATCTTTCACATTGTATGAATATACACTAGTATTTTCAACAAATAACTATAATAATATTCCCTTGGCTCTTTTGGCCATTCACAAGATTCTTTATTCAAGACACGGTGGTCGTATTTGATATTCCACACTTTTATTTCTTCCTTCTCATGTGTCATCATCATAAATATCAATATATATAATATTCCGGAAATCACAACTTTATGTTCATTAGAAATGAACAATTTAAGCACAATAGATTTCTTTCCGAGAAATGGAGTAAACTAATTTGCAATTGATGCGCAAGTTAAAATCATCAACAAGTAACACACCATTTATTATTGAAATACTTTTCCCCAAAAAGGGCAATACGCAATTTCCACTCATGAATATGTAAGAACGCAAAACACATTGAAAATACTCACAAAGCATAGCATTTGTTAAAACAGCCACATATGGGCATGACTTGAGTTCATAAGCATTTAGGCAATTCTATTTTCGAAGTCAATTTTGGAACAATTAAATCAAAGCTCATTTCATAATCTTTCTCACATCATCTTATTTCATTGGAACCATTAGCCACAAGTATAACTTTCAGTCTTGGTACGTTGGCCACACTTTATATCCCCAATTCACTTATTTCATTTCCAACCATCTTTATAGATTATCAACAATAAGACATTTCCAATCATGACTTTTGGTACACATATTAGCAATTAAGAGTCTTAATCATATTGAGATTTTCTCACACAATTTGGCATCATAGCCTTCATTTGAAACATGACTCAAAGACATAGTATTTTAATACACATATCATTCTTGATCACATTCCCAAATGATAATATAATGTGATAGGAACGTTTGTAACACGTTTTGAATAAATAATTCTCGACACTATGCTTATTCGGGACAATCAAAATTATTAGGAACATCTCAGAACGTAGAATAAGGAACTTGAGACAACCATACTTGAAACTTACGGGAACATCATGGAATTCAATTCTAAGAGAGTAGTTTAGACAACATTCCTGAAATTCGCCCCTTAATGATACTACAGAGATCCACTACACTAAGAAACTTCAATATATAATAACAACATCCAATGGGAACAACATTAGTAACAAATTCCATAGTTTAGGCCATTTAGGCATTTTATCAAACACCTAGTAGGCATGAATCTCTACATCTCTTAACCATAGAATTAGTTCATCCAACTACTGCCATTTACCAACAATTTATCCCACCATCATTCTTAAACAATTCATAACTTCCAACATCACATACATGACCATCCATCAACACCCAACCAATAAAATCCCATCAAATAATCACCATTCAATCTCTACAATGGTTATGTTTTACAATTGGGAACTTATAGCTTCCAACCACCATGCCATAAGTGCTAATACTTAATTCATACTTATATTCCCATAATATATCCATACACGTAAGTCTAAGGGTGTAGGATTACCTTTTGGAAGAAAACTTGCAAAACCCTCCTTTGAGTTCTTGAAGAAATTTCTTGAAGATCTAAGTATTTTATGTGTAGATTCCATCAATACTAGTGTAGACATGATGGATTTCACACCAAGATAATGGGGATTGCTTACCTTGAAGCAGAGGGGAGTTGGTGATTTTGAGAGAGTGGAGAAGAGCTCCAAAATTCGTCCAAGTGAAGTGGGGAAAATAAACCACGAAATCTGGGTTTCGGATGCTGCCCCGGATGCTATGGCAGCACTTCAGTGCCATCTCTTCTTTCGGATACGGCCTCAGAGGCTTCGCATCCGCTGTTCACTCCTCTGCTAACCTTTGGTAGTTTGGCCATAACTTCTTGTAGGAATGTCCAAATGACAAACGGTTTGAAGTGTTAAAAACTAGACTTAGAAGGCTTTAATTGGATAGGTATATCACAACCTATGTCTTTATTTTGAGGTATTTCTATTTGTTTGAAGTCGGGTCTTGTGCTAATTAAGACATCCTTTCCACTTAATATATCCAACTTGTTCCACACGAATTCTTACCGATCACAAAACTCCTTATTATATTCCAACACACCTTAAACATATATTTTCATTTCAAAATGATGTGGTCCTATCCCATAGGTATCCTTTAATACTCGAATATGTTATCCTCAAATACCGCTGGCGCACATTAAAATCTTAAATCATTAGGAAATTTTTAACGAGGCCTTATATAATACACCTGTGCATTTCATAGATCATTCACAGTGTTTACTTACACAATACACCTGTGCGTTCNTCCTCAAATACCGCTGGCGCACTTTAAAATCTTAAATCATTAGGAAATTTTTAACGGGGCCTTATATAATACACCTGTGCATTTCATAGATCATTCACAGTGTTTACTTACACAATACACCTGTGCGTTCTACAGATCATTCATAGGATTCACATATACCATACAATACACCTGTGCGTTTCATAGACAGTTCACAGTGTTGATTTATATTATATTATACACCTATACGTTTCATAGCCCGTCCATAAGGTTCGCATATTATATACATATGTGTTGCATAGCCCGTCCATAGGGTTCATAACACATCATTATGCACATAAACATTTATAAACTCTAAGCGACATGATTAACATTACATTAAGGTCGTAAGTTCCCGGATCATTGGAACACTTCATGATCATGCTCATCATGGAGAATCATAGCTCACTACATTAGCACATGCATGGTGAATCAATAAGTCAATTTCAATGGCACATGAGTCCAATTTCCTTTTTTAAGGTTCATCATCATTTAGCATAGGACATATCCCTTTCATCTCGTTATTCACTCACTTGACATCTTGAGGTCATTATCTAAGTTCATGATTCTTGATGACTTGACATCGAAGTCATTTACATACTTTATTTCAGAAGCATACAACTATAGTTGAAACCATTGGGACATACAACACCTCATAAATTGCATTCAGACAAACAACCACATTTCATGTTCATACTATCACTTCATTACTACTTTCAACTATTTATAACATCATTATTTCATTGGATCCCTTTTTCCATATATATTATTCTTCATTCATGACACGATGGACGTATCTCATATTCTATACTTTCATTTCATTACTTTCAAGGCTCATCATTATAAACACCAACATAGAGAATATTCTTGAAGTACCTTTCCCAAAAAGGGCAATAGACAATTTCAACTTATAAATATGTAAAGGCTTAAAACACATTGGAAATACCTAGCAAGCATAGCATTATTTAGAACAACCACTTTTGGACATGCCCTGAATACATAAGCTTTTGGGTAATTCTATTTTCAGAGTCAATTTAGAATAGTTGAATCAAGCTCATTTCATAATATTTCACACACCATTTCATTTCGTTGGCGCTATTGGCCACAAGTATAACTTTCATTCTTGGCACGGTGTTCAGACTTTATATCCCCAACTATCTACTTCACACTTTATATCCTCAACTCACTACTTCACACTTTATATCCCCAACTCACTACTTTCACTTTCAAGCACTATATATATTACCGACAATAAGGAATCCCTAATCACGACTTTTAGTACACCTATGAGCAATTAAGAATCTTATGCACATTGAGACTTCTTACACAATTTGGAATAATAGCCTTCACTTGAAACACTACTTGGAGTCATAACATGTTTATACCCAACTCATGCTTTGAACACCTTCCCGAAGGATAACATCATATGATAAGAGCATCCGAAACACATTTTGAACATATACCTTTCAACACAAAGCTTATTTAAAATAGTTGATTTATAAAGAATAACTTGGGACTTACAACAACATTATGGAATTCAATTCTAGGAAAGAGGTTTAGCCAACATACCTCGCCTTGAGCTTTCCTTAAATTACCAAAGTGTTCCAAATATTCTAGCAATCCCAATCTATTTTGAGACATAACAAAATTGAACACAAATTAGGAAGATATTCATGGTTTCGGCTCATTTGAGAATTTTATCAAACACTAAGTGTGCAAATTTGGCTACAAGGTTCTTCTACAAGATTTCTTTCATTCCTCAACCTAATCTTTACTTATTGGAGCTCATTAATCTTCCCACAAACCTTATTGGTACAAGGATATATAAATAATACTCTTACACCCAAGAATCGTACTCCCAATCATCCATCTTTTACCCCAAACTCGAAATTGAAGACTAGGAATTTGAATCTTACCTCTTGAGTTAAGATCTATTGAGATTTCCTTGTTAATCTTCAAATATTTGAGCAAGAATCGAAGGACAATTTGTTGAAGACCATTCTCCCAGTCTAGGGCACTCTCTCACTCTCAAAATATCAGGTTTTAGCTCCAAATTGAATTAACCCCTCTCTCTACCCAGCCTTGGGGTTATTTAATGGGCTCATACATGCACGGCCGCGCACCTGGGCAAGTGGCCACACATCTGGCTTCGCACACAAGGCAGAAACTCCCAAATATGTGCGGCCACGCATCTGCGCGCATATGACATAGGTCCAGTAAATTGGCCATAATGTTCTGTAGAAATATCGAAATGACAAACGGTTTGTTGTGTTGGAAACTAGACTGAAATGGCTTTAATTAGATAGGTAGCTCACCTCTTAAGCCCTTATAGTTCGGTATCAGCATGCGTTTAAAGTAGGATGTTGTGCGAATTGAGATATCCTTTCCACTTAATGTATCCAATTTGTTCCAAAAAAGTTCTTGCCATTCACAAAATGCCTTAGTTTTCCAACACACCTTAAACATATATTTTCATTTCAAAATGATGCGGTTCTATCCCATGGGTCTCCTTTAATACACGAATACGTTATTCCCGAATACCGTTGGATCACTTTAAAATCTTAAATCATTAGAAATTATTTAACGGGGATTTACATTCTCCCCCACTTAGGATCATTCATCCTCAAATGAGGAGTAGAGTCCGACCCGAACACCTAACATAACTCGACTCTTCTTTCAAACATTTCAAGCCCCCAAATTTGATTAACTCCAAAATATTTTAGAAATTTTGACTGAGTCTCCCCTGTAACTAGACATATCCACGAGTCAGAGAATCTTAGAAATTAATCCTAAACAATATATAGATAACACCACATTGCACCATATACATGACATCGGCAATCATGATTCTCGAGACTAACTGTATGACCTTGCTTACCTTGGTCATATCCTTGACTTTTCCTTCCTCCATTACGAGGACAATTGGGCACCTCACGCATTGTGCCTGTCATGTGCGTCATTCCTTTAATCCTTAGGCCTTTATCATTTCGTAGCACGATGTGCAAACATTCCTTGATATTAACAAGGGAACTCGGAGGCTAACTCAGACCCTTAACGCACGATCAAGGATAGAAGAAGAGAAATATTTCCTAAATGTCGTTGTAGCCTCCCTATTATAAGTGTGGCCGGCAACACACCGATAAGAGGGACTCTACTGACACAGCTCCATGACACCTTAGGAGTACTAAACCATGGTCTGATACCATATTTGTCATGCCCCGAACTTGGGGAGTATGATCGGCTCTCAAACGAATGAACCCAGTCGAGCAAGCCTACGTTACATCAACCTCCCATCATAACTCATGCATGATTTATCAAGACATAATTAGATCTTGACTTTCATATTGAATACATTTAACTCAATGGCCCATAAATATTTTTCTCATGATGGTTACACAGCTTTATAAATAGATGTAAATACTGTAAACATAAATACATGACGAAACTCAAAACTTAAGTAAATGACTGTCAGTCTACATGGAGATTCTATAACAATATATACCTAAGTACATAAAACCAACTAGGTTTGAATGCCCACTTGAATTGTAGCGGTCACTATAATCTCCTGTAGAAGTATACATGCATCCATTAAAAGATTC
>AWOL01S0004829.1:50676-67369 GCA_000715115.1 Nicotiana otophora | reverse complement strand
GACACGTGACCGCTTAAAAGAAGGACACGTGAAACACAAGATGGGGATGGTCACCGAACATAGTTATTTCGCTTGTCACCGGAAGGAATAACGATCATAAAAGGAGTATTAAATGCTTTGCGCCCAGTAACATTTAATACATAATATTTTGCAGCATTAAGGATGATGGCCCGTTATAAAAAATTTGGCATTTATGTCTAACGTTACATCTTCATCAATGGCCCTCATAATTGACATTAAAGAAGGGCATGATCCTAGGACTTCCTTCCCTAGACATAGCTATAAATAGAGAGTTCAGTTATCATTGTAAATTATATGAATTTTCTGGCTAACTTATACTACATTCTATACAGCATTTTAATACAATTTTATTTTCTTGCTTTTGATCTCATCATTGTTGTGCCCGGAAACCCTGTTCCCAGACTCATCAGCTTTGCTGTTCCATCTATATTCTAAGGCTAAGTATTTTATATTTCATCAGCTATTTTATTATCTTTTGGATCAAATTAATTCACTCGTCTAGAAACCACGAACAAATTTAACTGTACCGTTTTACGGGTAAATAGTTTGGCGCCTACCGTGGGGCCTAAACAGTCGTGCGATTAAATTGATCCTTGCCTTTTTTTACTAATGTGTTTGATTATTTTGTCTTAGCAAAAATCACAAAAGAAATGGCAGATAACACTGTTAACGGCACACGCAATCCTGAAATTCAAATGGAGCATCATCATTTCGAGGATTCAATTAGTGACACTCGCAATGAGGGAAATGACGCCACACCAGTGCATGATGGGCGGTACCCTCGACAGGTTTGGGAGACGACTCCTGATGATGTTGATGAGGAGCGTGTAGCGGATGCAGTGAGGGTCTTGCAAGAACAACATGCAATCATTTTAGGCCATCTCACGCGGCAGGATTAGGTTATGACGGAACTAAAACAGGCACTATCAGGTGCTTCAAATAATGCGAACAGGCGAGATCCAATGCCTCCCAATGTTCCCGCAAACCAACGATGTAGAGAGTCGACAACAACACTCCTAAGGACAAAGTTGGCTCCTACGGGGTCATGGGGAGTAGATCCGACCTTAACAACGGTAACGATCCATTCAAGGAGGAACTTTTGTGGTTCATGAAGGAAGTAAACACCCGCATGGATCAAATGTCGGGCGCGCTACCAGTATTGAAAGACCCGAACTTGAAAATGTATATTCAATTACCGTACAATCCGAGTACGGCCTCGAAATTAATCCCGAAGCGGTTCAAAATGCCCGAAATGCCGAAGTATGATGGAACTTCAGATCCATAGGAGCACATTACCACTTACACAACAGTAGTGAAAGTAAATTATTTGTCTCCTCACGAAATTGAGTCTGTGTTGCTGAAAACATTTGGTGAGACTCTTACGAGGGGAGCTTTAACGTGGTATTCATTATTGCCCAAGCATTCCATAGATTCCTTTGAGATGCTCGCAGATTCTTTCATCAAAGATCATGCTGGTACCAGAAAGGTACAAGCCCGAAAGGCCGACATATTCAGGATCACGCAGGGAGAATCCAAATTATTACGAGAGTTTATTACCCGGTTTCAGAAGAAAAGGATATTACTACAGGCAGTCCCGGATGAATGGGTGGCTGACGCATTCACCAAAGGTTTAAATTCGAGAAGTTCGGACGCTTCCCAGAAGTTGAAGGAAAGTCTGCTTGAGTTTCAAGCTACGACTTGGGCGGATGCCCACAACCGGTACGAGTCAAAAATAAGGATCGAAGACGATCAGGTTGGCTTTCCATTGTCGACCAAAGGACGAAAGAAGAATAGAGAAAACATGAAAGATGATATTGACATGGATAGACAGACTTCGAGGGACCGGTTTTTGCCCTACGAGCGAAAAGAAGGTCGTGGCAGGAGCTTCCGGGCAGCAGACAAGTTCACCATTGATAGAAGGATTGATCGTGGCCGGAACAACAGATCACTACAGGATAGAGAAATCTCGAGGTCGCGAGATTCTTCTTACCCAAAGTTGCCAGAGTATAACTTCAACGTCAGTGTGGTGGAGTTGGTATCAGCCATGAGAAATATCAAAGAGGCACGATTCCCAAGACCTATGAAATCTGATCCCAGCCAAAGGGATCCCAATTTATGGTGTGAATACCATGGCACTAACGGCCACCGGACAGGGGACTGCCGACATCTCCAGGAAGAAGTGGCAACACTGTTACACATTCACCTCAGAGAATTCTTAAGTGACCGAGCTAAAAACAATTATGGTCGGAACAGGGGCAACGTGAAAACCTCAAAAGCAGGAGAAGAACCCCCACGCCAAACGATCAACATGATCTTCGAAGGAAATGAAATTAACGGGGTCACCTTTTCGGTAGTGAAGAAGACAAAAGTATCGATAACTCATAGTAAAAGGCTCCGGGAAGACGATATCACATTTACGGATGAAGATGCAGACGGATTACTGCTACCGCACAATGACGCACTGTTAATTTCTTTAAATGTGTTAGATTTTAAAATTAAACATGTTTTAGTGGATCCAGGAAGTTCAGCTAATATCGTATAATGGAGAGTACTAGAGCAAGCTAAACTCACTGGAAGCATTATCCTGGCAACGAAACTCCTTGTCAGATTCAACCTCGCAAGCGTGACAACCTAGGGAGAAATTTTGCTGCTCACGAACGCTGAGGGAGTAATGAAGACAACTCTCTTCGAAGTGGTAGATAGAGACATGGGGTATAACATCATCTTGGGAAGACCATGGCTGCACGAGATGAAAGTTGTGCCTTCAACATATCACAAATTGTTAAAGTTTTTGACACCTGAGGGGATCAAACAGATAAGGGATAATCAACCGGCAGCAAGGGAGATGAATGCAATTTCGGTCTCCAGTAGCAAAGGAAAGGAACATGCGGTATAGCAATTACCGGAACCGGCACCTGCCCCTGAACCAGATGAAGTTAGCTCGGGAACAGAAGAGTCAGAATAATACGAGGTACCAAGGTATTTTCAAGTACCATAAGAGACGGACGCGACGAAGTCCACGGTAGACGAATTGGAGCAAGTTGCATTGTTCGAAGAATTCCTAGAAAGGAAATTCTATTTGGGAACAGGACTGCACTCGGAGCTCAGGTCTTCTTTGATCGAATTCCTTAAAATTAACGCTGATTGTTTTGCATGGTCGCACCAGGATATGACAGGAATCCCGAAGGAGATAGCCATGCACAAGTTAAGCATGGATCCCAACATACCTCCGGTAAGGCAGAAGAAGCGCCCTATTTCCAAAGCAAGGAATAAATTCGTCAAAGAAGAGGTAATCCATTTACTTAATATTGGTTCAATTTGAGAGGTAAGATATCCGGACTGGCTAGCCAATGTAGTAGTAGTTCCTAAGAAAAATAATAAATTTTACGTGTGCGTAGATTATAAGCATCTTAATAAGGCATGCCCGAAAGACTCATTCTCATTGCCAAATATCAATCAAATGATTGATTCCATGGCCGGATACGAGTTAATGAGTTTCCTCGATGCTTATTCTGGGTACAATCAAATCAAGATAAACCCAGAAAATCAGGAAAAGACTTCATTTATAACAAATTTTGGCATATATTATTACAATGTGATGCCCTTCGGGTTAAAGAACGCCGGAGCCACTTATCAACGGCTTGTGAATAAGATGTTCGAAAAACAAATAGGAAAGACTATGGAAGTATATATATACGATATGCTCGTTAAGTCTTTGAATGCAGGTGATCACCTGAAGAATTTGCAAGAAACATTCGACATCCTGAGGGAGAACAATATGAAACTTAATCCCGAGAAGTGTGCATCCGGAGTCAGTTCGGGTAAGTTCCTAGGATTCCTAGTCTCACAAAGGGGAATTGAGGTAAATTCCGACAAAATTAAGGCCATAAAGGACATCCCGGATCAATTGTCTAACGTAAAAGAAGTCCAGAGGCTCACAGGGAGATTGACAGCTTTGAGCAGGTCCATTTCTCATTCATCGAAAAAAATGTCATTGCTTCTTCGCACTACTCAAAAAGAAAAATAATTTCGAATGGACACCGGAGTGTCAGCAAGCCTTGAAGGAGTTGAAGAAATATTTGTCATGCCCTCCGTTGCTCTCAAAACCAAAAGAAGGTGAAACGTTGCTAGTCTACCTCGCGGTTTCAAAAGTTACAGTAAGTGAAATTTTAGTCAGGGAGGAGAAGGTACACAATCTCCCATTTATTAAGTTAGTAAAATTTTAACGGGAGCAGAAACTCGCTACCCACATCTGGAAAATCTGGCCTTAGCTCTCGTAGTCGCCGCTCGAAAGCTAAGGCCCTACTTCCAATGCCACCCGATAGCTGTGGTGACTACTTTCCCTCTAAGGAATATCCTCCATAAACTCGAGCTCTCGGGTAGATTGGCCAAATGGGCCGTCGCAATGAGCGAGTTCGATATAGAATATAAACTGAGGACTGCAATTAAGTCGCAAGTCTTGGATGACTTCATGGCGACTATTACCTCTGGCGGCCAAGGAAGAAATAATGGTGTTAGAATCAACATCGGGAATTTGGACCTTATTTATGGACGGAGCTTCAAACGTAAAAGGGTACGGGCTTGGAATAGTCTTGATCACGCCTTCGGGGAAAACCTTAAGGCAAGCCATCAGAATGATTCCTTTGACTAACAATGAATCAGAGTACGGAACTTTGATTGCAGGGCTCGAATTGGCCCGGGGTCTTGACTCCGAAATCATCGAAATCAAATATGATTCGCAGTTGGTGGTGAATCAGGTCTACAAAATTTTTGACACCAAAGAAGAATGTATGCGGCAATACGTTATAAAAGTTTAGGCTTTATTGGCATGATTCCGAGATTGGTCAATTACTCATATCTCGAGGGAAGATAACGCGGAAGCAGATGCATTGGCAAATTTGGGCTCATCGACAGAAGTCCAGGGATCGGAATCATGAATGGTAGTACAACTGATGAACTCAATCTTGGACACAGATGGTTACTATGAGGTGAATTCGACTAGTTTGGTCTGGGACTGGATAAACAAAATAATCGATTATCTCGAGCATGAAAAGTTGCCCGAAGACCCCAAAGCATCAAGAGCGTTACACGCCAAAGCTGCACGTTATAGCTTCAAGAAAGGCTAATTTTACAGAAAATCCTTTCAAGGCCCGTTGGACCGGTTATTAGGAGCATCAGAAGCTAACTATGTCATGAGAGAAGCCCATGAAGGTATATGCGGCAACCACTCAGGTGCAGATTCTTTGGTGCTGAAATTAGTTCGGGCATGATATTACTGGCCCCGTATGGAACAAGATGCCAACGACTTTGTACGAAAATATGATAACTGACAATGCTACGCACTACTAGTATATCAACCGGCAGAGCCCCTACATTCGGTTCTGTCCTCGTGGCCGTTCATGAAATGGGGGATGGACATCGTCGGACCACTACCACCGGCTCCCGGAAAGGTAAGGTTTCTTTTAATTTTGACTGACTATTTTGTAAATGGGTGGAAGCAGGTCCTTATTAGAATATCGAAGAACGCGAAGTGGTTGACTTCCTGTAGGAAAACATAATTTGCAGGTTTGGAATACCAAAGAGATTGTATGCGACAATGGGCCGCAGTTTATCAGTGCAAAAGTTACAAAGTTCCTTGAAGATTTGAAGATAAAGAGGATTACCTCTTCACCATATCATCCGAGCACAAATGGTCAAGCAGCGTCAACAAACAAAGTGATTATACAAAATCTAAAGAAAAAGTTGGAAGCAGTAAAAGGCAGCTGGTCCGAAGAATTACCTGGGGTTCTATGAGCCTACACAACAACGGCCAAGTCAAGCACGGGAGAAACCTTTTTTTCCCTTGTGTATGGCGCAGAAGCTTTGATACCGGTGGAAGTAGGGGAACCAACCTTAAGGTATTTCCAGGCGAACAAAGAATCGAACAACGAAGCAATGCTAATCAAATTGGAGCTGCTCGAGCAACGCATGGACTTGGCGCATGTCAAAATGGCGGCTCAAAAGCAGAGAATGGAGCGATATTATAACCGAAGAGCCAACCTCCGTTATTTCAAAGTAGGAGACTTGGTCTTGAGGAAGGTAACTCAAAATACCCGGGAACTCAACGCGGGCAAGTTAGGCCCAACATGGAAGGCCCTTACCGGGTTTCAGCTATCACTGGGAAAGGATCATACGAGTTGGAGAACCGGAACAGAGACAAGTTGCCCAACAACTAGAATGTGTCTCACCTCAAAAGATATTACTGCTCACAAAAAACAGTCAAATAGAAAGTATGTGCTGCACTCTTTTTTTCTTCGTTCAGTTTTTGTCCCAATTAGATTTTTCTAGCAAGGTTTTTAATGAGGCAGCAACGGAAAGTATACTACAAAGACAGGAACAATAAGATCTCTGATGCCAAGGCTTCACTCGGAGGCGATTAGGTAATCTTTAGTTCGATAGCAAATTCCCACCGGGAAGTTAAGTTTTCTACCGAACAGAGGTTACCCGATCGTTCACGAACACAAACCACTAGAGGACT
This sequence comes from Nicotiana otophora, assembly GCA_000715115.1. Lineage (NCBI taxonomy): Eukaryota > Viridiplantae > Streptophyta > Magnoliopsida > Solanales > Solanaceae > Nicotiana > Nicotiana otophora. The sequence goes on along the minus strand of AWOL01S0004829.1, from coordinate 60,831 downwards.
GTTAGGTATTCTTTTGCTCGATAGCATGGGTTCCTAAGGGGAAACAAGATATGTTACCGAGTGAAGGATTACCTAGCAATTCATTGGTGAAATCTTTGAAGATACAAGACTTCCAGTGTTACAATTCGCATTCTTCGCATTCAAACACTAGGGGGGATGATATGAGAATACGGCAACACTGAATGCCACGTCAACCAGGAATAAAAATCTAGAAACAAAATGCTTTATTGGGACCGGGGACTACACAACCAGCCCCGCATAAACAAATTGTACAAGATAGCTACATGTAATGGCAATTTCTTTTTGCATAGCAAGATGCTTATGTATTTTTTGAAATAAAAGGAATAAAATGAAATCCTTTTGCTTTTATCTTGTTTCTTATCTGAACGATTAACTAACTTTGTCATTTGAAAGTTAAACAAGTACTTCAAATGTTAGTGTCGTAATGAACAGGAGGCGTCCTCTTCAAGAGCACCATAAATATAAGAGGTCCCTCTCTTATAAAAACCCTCACGTTAAAGGGTTGGCTCCGGAAGAATTTATGCCCGGAATCAAAAATGCTATCAGGGAAAAATATACCTGAAGCCGCATATGAAAAGAACGCCAAAAGCAAACTTGCGCAAATACTTATTGAAACCCTCACGTAAAAGGGATAATTCTCGAAAACAAAGTGCATCGAAGAAAATGCATCTGAGACCACACACAGAATAATATGAATAAAAAAACATGCTCAAAATCCTTAAAATAATACAAGGGTTAAAAATCTTGCACGGATATTCAAGCAAAAGTAAGATTCAAACAAACATTTGAGCAAAAATATGTCTTCATTTACAAGAACATGCCAAAAGAAATACAAAACAGGAAAAGACAAGTAAAGCTAAACTCCGGGCCCAGGAGAAAGAGAAGTGTCCATTCCCCCGGGAGTGGTAGACGGTTCCACCGATGGCTCGAGATTTTCCCCAGTCTGATCTTCAACATCGTCGCCATCCGATTCTTCTTCAGTTCCCGAAAATTCGGAACCAGAACCAGATGGGCCAGATACATCGGACCTCAATGGAAGGCCAGTCTTAGCGGCTAACTCAAGCTCGCGTGTCTTAGCAATTTCGACATCAATATCAATAATACCAGCTTTGTCTTCTTCCAAGGTTTTTCTCCTCATGATGTACATGGCGTAAGTTTTTTCAACAACGAGGGAAGCCTCTCGGTGCCTGAGTTTTTCTTTGCGTTGGGTTATCTCGGCAGAAAGATTTTCCCAGGGGACCTAACAGATTTAAGGCTGACATCAAGCTCGCGAACAGTTGAGCTAAAGAGCCTATTATGCTCGATAGTTTTCCTGTACTTCTCTTCTAGCTGGGCATGTTTCGCCCTCGCGGCAGCAAGCTCTTCGACTTTGGAGTTCAAGGTTGCTTCCAAGTTAGTTACCCTTTCAGCAGTAGCAGCCTCACGCTCGGTTACAGCAAGAATGGCGTCGTGGACTTCAGCCCATTTAGCCTTGGCTTCATCAAATCTAACCCTCAGCGGGCCAACTTTTTGGCTAAGAGTTATCACTTCTTGCTTGCTTTGCTGCAAACGAGTTTCCAAAACGTCGACCTTGGTGGCTCTAGTTTCCAGTTCTGAGAGACGGAGAATGGTTTGGTCCCGGTCCACCAAAAGCTGATCCCATTCAGAAGTAAGTCCTTCTTTCTCACGAATCAACCTTTAAAGGCCCTCAGAAGCAAAAAAATAGGCCTGCAAAACAATAAGAGGTAAAATTCAAAATACATTCATTCAAAAGTAGGAGAAATAACACAGGAAGAAAGAAATGTACCGCTGCGGCGTTATGCATAGCATTGTTCAACAAACACTCTCCCGATAGTGTCTGAATCTTTTCCCAATCTTTCTCTGAACCCAAAGGCTTCAGATAATTAGCAAGCTCCATCGGTCGGGAAAGAAGATTGCACCTGGTAGAAACCAAAAGAGTAACATTCCTCCTCCTCTGAGGATCTTCAAAAGGGGCAGCATAATTTTGCCCCAAATTCCCATGAACTGGGGACTGTGGAAGAGGAACGCCTGCTTCATAGTCAGATACGGCCGCTGGAGATGATGTTGTTTGTGGAAGAGTGGATGAAGATGGAAGTGATGTAGCAGTTGCTGGTGTTGGAGAAGGTGGTGATGAAGCTGATGGGGTAGAAGAATGAGAAACAGCTGTGTCAAAAGCAGCACTGGATGTAGGGTACTCGCCAACCGAAGATGGCAAGGACCCGGTACTCTGCCTCGCAGTACCGGGCACAACAATTGGGGCCCGAGAACGGGAGTTGGCATTATCTATCAAATCAAATTCTCCCCAAAGTGCCGAAACATCATCCTCGGTTGGTACGACTATCTCAACAGGTTAAGCATCATGTTGAGATGATAAGGATCGTCACCTACTATGAAGAGAAGATCCCTCATCACTAGCTTCTTCATCATCATCAATCATCACAGTGTCTATGACCGGCCCGGAAGGAGGACCAGGCGTCATCGCCACCGGAGATAGCTCGGGGACAGCAATTTTTGCCCGCTTATTCATTCCCACGGCCGCAGAGGAACGCCTTCTCTTTGGTTGTTTGTTCTCTAGCCGGGGACTCCGTGAAGAAATATTTGCGCCCGAAGCAGGCCCGGAGATGCATGTTCGAGTAAGTGCCTCCTGAAGCAGCCTCGCCGCATCAGCTGGGTCAGCCAAAATATCCTCCTTAAGGACATCAACTGAGCCCGCAGGTAGACGTAATGTCCTGAACAAAGTTATGAGGGTTCAACCAACTTCTTCACATAGAAAACAAAAACAAGGTAAATTAAAGTTACCATGAGTTTTGGCCCTCCACACGTACTTAAGGGCCAGTTCTTTCCATAAGCGAGTCTCGGGCATCATAACATCCAAGATCTTCTGAACCCACCGGCCCAAGCCTTCTACCACCATAGGATCCATCGAGTCACTGTAACATATGAAGTTTGAAGGATTAATACAGGCATGAAAGAATATATAGTAAGAGAAAATATATTAAAAAGAAATCTTACGAGTACGATTCCAAGCACTCAGAAAGGATGATGTCGTTGACGGAATGATATTATTGGTGGCAGTTACAACGAACCCTTCTATCTACCCACGGTCGTTGTCATCATCCATGCTAGTCAACAGAGCATGGTGGCCATGTTTGCAGAGGTTTATCATACCTCTTCCCCAGTTTCCTGACACAGGCGTCGAAGACAAGCAACCGTCATCCATACTGAAGGGCTTACCTGTGCCAAGCACACTTGGTAGCGGAGGCTAAATTCTGCAATCACGGGATAAAGCTCTCCACTCAAAGAAAACGCACCCAAAGTAAAGGGATATGTGTAAAAACCTTCCTTGGGAAGGGTTACTCGCTCCGATAGATCGGGAGCGATGATATTCAATTCATGGCAATGACAATGACAATCTTCCCTAACATTGGGAATATTGGAAGGACGAATGTAAGAAGGGTACCTACTAACAGCCCATGTACGAGGGTTAGCAGAAGGGAATTTCTCCTCAAAATCCTTTGCGGTATTGAGTCTTTTTGGTATGATGGAGTCTACAGTTGGAGCGACAAAGTCGTCGGTTTTGTTCTTGCCCTTTGCAGAACTAACACGTTTTGAAGATGAAGCCATTGGAATAGAAGGAAGAAAAATTCATGGTTCGAAGAAGATCAGAGAAAGGTTAGGAAATAGAGATGCGAGTTAGAAGTTTGAGAAATTATGAAGTACATAAGAGCAGGATGATGCGTATAAGTAAAATTTTGGCGACTAAATTCATGGTCATGATTACCTCGATAATCGGCAAAAGCTGTGCTGAATCGTGGGATGACGTATGTCCAGGGCATTAAATGCGGAGAGACGTGCATCTAATCAACTTTCGAAAAATTTCAAAGGGAGTTATAGTAATTCCCGCCAAAAAGGTGCTTTCTACCAACTTTTCGGTAACTCAAGATTGTGTCACTGGAAAGCAGGGGGACTAGCTGTATAGGAAAAAATACGACATGACACGTGACCGCTTAAAAGAAGGACACGTGAAACACAAGATGGGGATGGTCACCGAACATAGCTATTTCGCTTGTCACCGGAAGGAATAACGATCATAAAAGGAGTATTAAATGCTTTGCGTCCGGTAACATTTAATACAAAATATTTTGCAGCATTAAGGATGATGGCCTGTTACAAGGAATTTGGTATTTATGTCTAACGTTACATCTTCATCAATGGCCCTCATAATTGACATTAAAGAAGGGCATGATCCTAGGACTTCCTTCCTTAGACATAACTATAAATAGAGAGCTCAGTTATCATTGTAAAGGACACCAATTTTCTCGCTAACTTGCACTACATTCTATACAGCATTTTAATACAATTTTATTTTCTCGCTTTTGATCTCATCCTTTTTGTGCCCGAAAACCCTTTTTCCGGACTCATCAGCTCTATCGTTCCATCTACATTCTAAGGTTAAGATTTTATATTTCATCAGTTATTTCATTATTTTTTGAATCAAATTAATTCACTTGTCTAGAAATCACGAACAAATTCAACTGTACCGTTTTACGGATAAACAACTACCTGATGCCAATATCTATAACTAGCGCTTTTTTCTGCCAAAAGTATATTGTTATACCGTGCAAAAATCCCAAGAAAAAAAAACTCATCCAACTCCTAAGTGTGTATGCCAAGAACAACTAGGCTTACACCTTTTGATACTTTCGCCTCGAAACTCGTTCTAAAAGAGCCTTTTAACATATTGCATAAAATAAATTATAATTTATTTGACTTGACACATAATTTAAGGGAAAAAAAGAGTTTTGAAGTTTGTGCTATTAAATATATCATAATATTTGTGTAATTTTAAAAGTATCTTATTAAAGATAAATTGAGGGTATATAATTAAGCTATATTTTTCTTCAATAAATTAAATTATTTTTAAATATAAAAATATAATATTTTTTTAAACGACCTAGTAAGATAATAGTGGAATATAGTGTAAAATAAATAAAAGGAGTGAATATTATTTATAGCGTAAATACATTATAAGTTAAAACTCATTAAGAAATGACAGAAACCGTTCGATTTTTGGCAGTGCACTGTGACTGTGACCGAAAGAGTACCCCCTAGTCACTATTTACTGTAGCGGTAAAAGGTTTGACAGTAAAAGCTTTTTTAGCTTTCTCAGAGACGTGAAAAAGCAAAGTTGATACCCTCCAGCCATACAAATTTTGACACGTCTTGTATTTCTGGTAGATGAATAACATGGGTATGACAGTCTAACTTTACTTTTGGAGTATTTGCCAATTAAAACCTACGGTAAAAAGAATAAAATATTCAATTACTAAATGGGTGGTTTTAATTTAAATTAAATTTTACAGAACAAAAATTGCAAATAAAAGATGATGAAATTTGAAATTACCTATTCAAGTAGGTTTAATTTATATGTGACAAAAGACAAATGTTGATAATTTAGAGAGTACAATAAGCTTTTTACTACAAAAAAAAATATTTGAGATATTAGAAAGAGAATGTCCATTATTTAAAGGTACCTTTACACAAATAACCAATCGGGATTCAGATTTATTGTTTACTTTTTTTAGCTGATATATCCAAAAGTAGGACTTTCCATTAATATAATATATATATATATATGTGTGTGTATGTATAGATTAAATTCTTTGATTCAGTTTGAACTTTGAACAAGAAACAGGAAATTGTGTCTTTTACTTCAAACTTTTATGTCCGAACATAAAGATGATAGATCAATGCAAGAGTAGCTTTCAATGAAGAAGAAAAGAAAGGAAATTAAAGGAGGACTTAAAATAATTTTATTTTTGAAAATGACAAATATGACTTTGCATAATTGTTAACAATAACCATTAAAGATTGTGGCAGAATGATAAGTACTCTACCATATTTATTAAAGGTCTCTTTGTTTGAGCCATATATATAGAGTCATCTTTGATAGAAAATTTACCCCAAAGTAGGACTTTCCATTATGAACTCGAATTAATTGGGTTAATGACATCGAATGGAAAATCAAATAAAAAATAAAAAATTAACGATACGTGTAATAGTCTAACTTACCAAGTATTTCAACTCTTCCAAGTTGTTTTCTTTCGCATATTCATTTTATAATGGGGTGAACCTCTCTACCGGGAGTTATGTTTGATATATTTTCAATATACTAAGTTAAAAAAACTATTTATCAAATGTCTTGGGATAAACCATGGGGAATGTAAAACTTTCCGGTAAAGAATGCTTCTTTCTTAAATGGACCTAAGCTATGATATGATGACCCAAAAGGTCATTTTATGTTTTAGAATTTGATTCTGCGCTCTTAAGCCTTAAAAATCTCATTTTTTATCCTCCTCGATTTGCATGCGCAGTCCAGGCGTGTTTTCGGAAACTTTTATGTTGAAAATTAATAAAAATAAGAATTTTTACCTTAAAAATTAATTTTAGTTGACTTCGGTCAATAGTTTTGGTAAACAGGCCCAGATCCATGTTTTGACGGTCCCGGTGGGTCCGTATCGAATTATGGGACCTGGGCATATGCCCAGAGTCGAATTCGAAGGTCCCTAACTCGAGTTATGAATTTTTGATAAAAATTAAAAGTCTGAAAATTATTTATCTTTTAAGAATTGAGTGATGTTTGGCATTGTTAGTACCGGGTCCGTATTTTGCTTCTGGAGCCCGGTACAAGTTCATTATGATATTTAAGACTTGTCTATGAAATTTGGTGAGAAGCAGAGTTTATTTGACGTGATTCACACGTCCAGTTGAGAAAATAGGAATTTAAAAGTGTTTTTGAGAATTTCATTTGATTTGGTGCTAAATTCATAGTTCTAGGTGTTATTTTGGCGATTTGATCACCCGAGCAAGTTCGTATGATATTTGTAGACTTGTGTGCATGTTTGGTTTGGAGCCCTGAGGGCTCGGGTGAGTTTCAGATAGGCTACGGGATGTTTTGGACTTAGAAAATCTAGTATTTTTGCTGTATCTGGTGTCTGCTATATTGTGCTTCGCGATCGCGTAGTCACTCTCGCGATCGCGAAGGGAAAACTAGGATGGGGGAGGATTTACTCTACGCGAACGCGAGACCATGATCGCGAACGCGGAGCTTGGGGGGAGTTGCTCTACGCGAACGCGACCTGTCGAACGTGAACACGTAGCTTTAGCTAGGCTAGGCAGGGGACGTGGGAAAGCACTATGCGAACGCGAGCCCCTTCACGCGAATGCGAAGATAAGGCGGGCTAAACCTTCGCAAATGCGTAGAGCTATCCGCGATCGCGTAAGTCCTTAGGAGGCTGCTCTTCGCGAACGCGACGGTGTTCACGTTATCGCGATGAACACTGTCGCCCAGCACTTAACAGAATCTAAAAACGGGTATTGGCCATTTATTTCATTTTCTCAAAAATCAAACGGACTAGAGACGATTTTCAAGAGTCATTTTCTTCCTCAAAGTGTTGGTAACTGATTCTAAATCATTTCTTTCAATTACCCATTACATTTCATAAATTATCAACCTAAAATCTAGAGTTTTCATGGTAGAATTTGGGGTATGGGTAGAAACTAGAAATTTCGAAAATTTGGGGATTTAGACCTCAATTTGAGGTCGGACTCTAAAACCAATTATATATACGGGATCGGGGGTGAATGGGTAAATGAATTTTGGTCCGAACCTCGGGTTTTGACCAAGCGGGCCCGGGGTCGATTTTCGACTTTTTGGAGAAAAATTTGGGAAATTTATTTTATGCAATGTAATTGATTCCTTTAGCAATATTTGATATTATTGAGTCATTTTTGAATAGATACGAGTGGTTTGGATGTGAATTCTAAAGAAAAAACTGTGATTGAGAATTAAGTGGTATTCGGAGCAAGGTAAGTGTTGTGTCTAACCCTGACTTAAGGGAATTAGGAACCTTAGACTATTTGCTATGTGAAATTCATGTGAGCGGCGTATATGTGAGGTGACGAGTACTTATGCGCCGTCAATTTACCTGTTTTCCATTTTTTCTTATATTGTCTCTTTCCTATGCCTAATTGCTACATGTTTATACTAGTTTTATTAAATTGATCGTTCTTCTCCTGTTTACGGATTTTCTGGTGATAATTGAGAATTTATTTCAAAGTTGAGATTGGTATTGTGGAATCAAATGTTGAAGTAAGGCTTGTACTTGTTATTCTATCTCCCTGTTGTTATTTATGTATTGCATTATGGTAAGGAAGAGTGTTAATGCACGAAAGGTGATGCCGTGGCATATTGTGAGTGTTAATGCACGAAAGGTGATGTTGTGCCATATTGTGAGTGTTAATGCATGAAGGGTGATGTCGTGCCATATTGTGAGTTTTAAGGCACGAAGGGTGATGCCGTACCATATTGTGAGTGTAAAAGCACGAAGGGTGATGTCGTGCCATGATATGAGAGTTAATGCATGAAGGGTGATACCGTGCCTTTTCTATTTATTTTTATGGTGAGATTGAGAGTAAAAGCACGAAGGGTGATGTCGTGTATTTTTCCTTTACTGTATTCACTATTCCTATTGATCCATAGTATATTGAGTGTTCCAGTTATCATTCTGATGTAGTTCTTTATCTCGTATTTCCCCTCAACATGTTTTCCCCTCCCGATATTTCTTGTCTAGTTCTTTATTACTGTTATTAATATATACACTGTTAAATTGTACAGGTTTATTTGTAGGTGCCTTGCCTTAGCCCCGTCACTACTTCATCGAGGTTAGGCTCGACACTTACCAGTACATGGGATCGGTTATACTGATAATGCAGTCTGCACTTTCTGTGCAGATTTTGGTACCGGCTCGGGTTGATCAAGATTTATCTATTGGACTGCTGTCCGGAGACTCAAGGTAGATCTGTCGGCGTTCACACACCTTGAAGTCCCCGTCTATCTTTTCTGTTCTACTGTTTCTTTCATTCAGACAGTTGTATTTCTTTCAGACTATTAGTTGTAGTACATTCTAGAATGCACGTGAATTGTGACTCCAGATCCGGGTGGTAGTAATTAATGTATTTTTTTATATTATTCTGCACTCACTATATTTTATCTTAGCTAATTATTATTATTTACTGAATGGAAATAAGGATTTGGTTTAATGATTCTCTAACGTTGGCTTTCCTAACAAGTGAAATGTTAGGCGCCATCATGGTCCCGACGGTGGAAATTCTGGGTCGTGACAAGTTCGTATCAGAGCACTAGGTTGCCTAGGTCTCACGATTCACGAGCAACCTTAGTAGAGTCTGGAGGATCGGTACGGAGACGTCTGTGCTTTATCTTCCAGAGGCTATGAAGTTTAGGAATAAATTTCACTTTTATTCTCCTATGTCGTGCGATGTTGTTTTCTCAATATTGATTGAACTCTTCTACTCTTGTTCTCTCGCAGATGGCGAGAACACGTACCACTTCCTCAACTGAGCAGCAGCCAGAGCCTCCAGTGGCAGCTCCTACGAGAGGCAGAGGTCGAGACCGAGGCCGTGCCAGAAGCCGAGGTAGGGGCATGGCTTAACCCATAGCCCGAGCAACAGCCCTAGCAGTGGAGCCTCAGATAGATCTTGACGAGGAGGTTCCAGCCTAGATTGTTCTTGCCGGGCCAGCTCAGGTTCCGGAGTAGTTCATTGTCACCCCAGTACTTCAGGTTGCTTTGGTCCGTTTGGTGGGCCTTATGGAGAGTGTGGCCCAGACTGGCGCATTTCCCATGGCACCAGCCGTCTCTCGGGCTGGAGGAGGCACTACTCCTGCTCCGGAGCAGATAACTCCCAGTATCAGGCTCCAGTAGCTCATCCAGTCAGAATAGTTCAGCCAGTTGTTGCGCCACAGACCGGTGATGGGTTAGCTATGTCTTCTGAGGCTTTGTGTATATTGGACAGGTTTACCAAGCTCTTTCCTGTTCACTTCAGTGGTGCTCCTTCAGAGGATCCCCAGGAGTATCTTGACAGTTGTCACGAGGTTCCACGAAACATGGGTATAGTGGATACTAATGGGGTCGACTTTGCTGTATTTCAGATGACTGGTTCCGCCAAGAAATTGTGGAGAGATTATTTGTTGACCAGACCAGCTGGGTCACCTGCTCTTACTTGGGACCAGTTCTCTCAGCTCTTCATAGAGAAGTTTCTGCCTATCACATTGAG
>AWOL01S0004829.1:28555-48992 GCA_000715115.1 Nicotiana otophora | reverse complement strand
CCTGCTCTTACTTGGGACCAGTTCTCTCAGCTCTTCATAGAGAAGTTTCTGCCTATCACATTGAGAGAGGAGTGTCGCCGTCAGTTTGAGCATCTCCAGTAGGGCAGTATGACTGTTACTCAGTATGAGACCCGTTTTGTGGATTTGGCCTGTCATGCTATTCTTCTACTTCCCATCGAGAGAGAGAGAGAGGGTGAGGAGGTTTATTGATGGACTTGCTCAGCCTATCAGATTGCAGATGGCTAAGGAGACTAGGAGTGAGATTTCTTTTCAGGTGGCTGCTAATGTCGCCAGACGAGTCGAGATGGTTCTTACTCAGGGAGGTCAGGGGTCTGACAAGAGACCTCGTTATTCCGGTGAGTTCAGCGGTGCCTCATCTAGAGGCAAGGGTACTTTTGGTAGAGGCCATCCTCCCATGCTGTTTCATTCAGCACTCCAGGCATCCCACGGTACCTCAGGTGGTTGTGGTCCTCATATGCCTTATTCCGACCAGCTAGCTTAGAGTACACCACCAGCTCCTGTTAGTGCACCTCCACTCCAGAGTTATTAGGGTGGTTATTCAGGTCGACAGGGTCAGTTTCATGGTCAGAAGTCACATCAGTCGAGGTTATGTTATATTTGTGGTGATCCGAGGCACATTGCTAGATTTTGCCCTCGGGAAATGGGCAAATCACATCATCAGAGTTCTCGTTATTTGATTCAGGCACTAGTTGTTGCACCACCTACTCAGCCAGCCAGAGGCAGGGGTCAGGTAGCCAGAGGTAGAGGCCAAACTGTTAGAGGTAGAGACCAGCCAGTTAGAGGTTGTCCCTGGGACGTAGTTTAGAGTGGTGGGGCCCAGCCCCGATGTTATGCTTTCCCAGCCAGGCCTGAGGCTGAGTCATCTGATGCTGTTATCACATGTACTGTTTCAGTTTGCAGTAGAGATACTTCAATTCTATTTGATCCGGGTTCTACTTACTCCTATGTGTCATCCTAGTTTGCTTCATATTTGGTTGTGCCCCATGATTCTTTGAGTGCTCCTGTATATGTGTCCCCACCAGTGGGGGATGCTATTATTGTAGATCATGTTTATTGTTCGTGTGTGGTCACCATTGGGAGTTTTGAGACTCGTGTAGATCTTCTACTTCTCGATATGGTTGATTTTGATATCATACTGGGTATGGATTGGCTATCACCTTATCATGCTATATTAGATTGTCACGCCAATACGGTAACCTTAGCCTTGCAGGGGTTGCCTCGATTAGAGTGGAGAGGGATTCTTGGCCATTCTACCAGCAGGGTTATCTCTTATGTGAAGGCTCGACATATGGTCGAGAAGGAGTGTCTAGCTTATTTGGCTTATGTCCGCGATTCTAGTGCGGAGGTTCCTTCCATGGATTCAGTGCCAGTTGTTCGTGAATTTCCAGAGGTGTTTTCTGCAGACCTGTTGGGGATGCCACCCGACAGGGACATTGATTTCTGTATTGATTTGGCTCCGGGCACTCGGCCCATTTCCATTCTGCCATACCGCATGGCCTCGCCAGAGTTGAAAGAATTGAAGGAACAGTTGCAAGATTTACTTGATAAGGGCTTCATTAGACCTAGTGTCTCGTCCTAGGGTGCACATGTGTTGTTTGTTAAGAAGAAAGACGGATCGATGAGGATGTGTATAGATTATCGGCAGTTGAACAAAGTCACCATCAAGAACAAGTACCCATTGCCGATGATTGATGATTTATTTGATAAGCTTCAGGATGCCAAGGTGTTTTCGAAGATTGATTTAAGATCTGGCTACCATCAGTTGAGGATTAGGGCATCTGATGTCCCTAAGATAACTTTTCGGACTCGTTACGGGCATTATGAGCTTCTGGTGATGTCCTTTGGGTTGACAAATGCCCCAGCATCATTCATGGATTTGATGAATCGGGTGTTCAAGCCCTACTTGGATTCCTTTGTGATTGTGTTTATTGATGATATCTTGATCTACTCCCACAGCCGAGAGGAGCATGAGCAGCACCTTCGGATCGTTCTTCAGACTTTGAGAGACAGCCAGTTATATGCTAAGTTCTCAAAATGCGAGTTTTGGTTGAGTTCAGTCGCTTTCCTGGGTCATGTTGTATCAGCAGAGGGTATTCAGGTAGATCCTAGGAAGATTAAGGCAGTTCAGAACTGGCCTAGACCCACATCAGCGATAGAGATCCGTAGTTTCCTGGGTTTGGCGGGCTATTACCGTTGATTTGTTGAGGGGTTTTCAATCCGTAGCAGCCCCGTTGACCAGGTTGACCCAGAAGGGTGCCCCGTTCAGGTGGTCAGACGAGTGTGAGGCGAGCTTCCAGAAACTCAAGACAGCTTTGACTACGGCACCGGTATTGGTATTGCCCACAGGTTCAGGATCTTATACAGTATATTGTGACACATCATGTATTGGTATGGGTGCGGTATTGATGCAGGGTGGCAAGGTTATTGCATATGCTTCGCGGCAGTCGAAGGTTCACGAGAAGAATTACCTTGTTCATGATCTAGAGCTGGCAGCCATTGTTCACGCGCTGAAGATTTGGAGGCACTATCTTTACGGCGTTCTATGTGAGGTATTCACGGATCATTGGAGCTTGCAGTATTTATTCAAGCAAAAGGAACTCAATTTGAGTCAGAGGAGGTGGTTGGATGAATGACTATGATATTACCATATTGTATCATCTCGGGAAGGCCAATGTGGTGGCCGATTCTTTGAGTAGAAAGTCAGCTAGTGTGGGTAGCCTTGCTTATATTCCAGTTGGTGAGAGATCGCTTGCATTGGATGTTCAGGCCTTGGCCAACCAGTTCATGAGGTTGGATATTTCTGAGCCCATCCGTGTTCTAGCTTGTACAATTACTCGGTCTTCTTTGTTTGAGCGCATCAGAGATCGGCAGGATAACGATCCTCATTTACTTGTCCTTAGAGACATAGTGCGGCACGGTGGTGCCAAGCAAGTCACTGTTGGATATGATAGAGTTTTGAGGATGCAGGGTCGTATTTGTGTGCCAAATGTGGATAGACTTCGTGAGTTGATTCTTGAGGAGGCCCACAGTTCTCGGTATTCTATTCATCCGGGAGCCGCCAAGATGTATCAGGACTTGTGGCAGCATTATTGGTGGAGGCGAATGAATAAAGACATAGTTGCATATGTATCTCGGTGTCTAAATTGCTAGCAGGTAAAGTGTGAGCATCAGAGACCTCGTGGTTTGCTTCAGAAGATAGAGATTCCTGAGTGGAAGTGGAAGCGTATCACTATGGATTTTGTTGTTGGACTCCCACAGACTCAGAGGAAGTTCGATGTAGTTTGGGTCATCTTGAATAGGCTGACCAAGTCAGCGCACTTCATTCCTCTGGCAGTTACCTATTCCTCGGAGCGGTTGGCAGAGATTTACATTCGTGAGATCGTCCGTCTTCAAGGTGTGCCCGTGTCTATTAGTTCTGATCGAGGTACGCAGTTCACCTCGCACTTCTGGAGGCCAGTGCAGCGTGAGTTGGGTACGCGGGTTGAGTTGAGCACAACATTTCATCCTCAGACGGATGGGCAGTCCGAGCGCACTTATCAGATCTTGGAGGATATGCTCTGCGCATGTGTTATAGACTTTGAAGGATCGTGGGATCAATTCTTGCCCCTTGCAGAGTTAGCCTAAAATAACAGCTACCAGTCGAGCATTCAGATGGCTCCTTATGAGGCATTATATGGTAGGCGGTGCCGGTCGCCAATTGGGTGGTTGGAACGGGAGGAGGCTCGGTTATTGGGTACAGATTTAGTACAGGATGCCTTGGACANTGGGTTATTGTGGATAGGCTGACCAAGTCAGCGCACTTCATTCCTCTGGCAGTTACCTATTCCTCGGAGCGGTTGGCAGAGATTTACATTCGTGAGATCGTCCGTCTTCAAGGTGTGCCCGTGTCTATTAGTTCTGATCGAGGTACGCAGTTCACCTCGCACTTCTGGAGGCCAGTGCAGCGTGAGTTGGGTACGCGGGTTGAGTTGAGCACAACATTTCATCCTCAGACGGATGGGCAGTCCGAGCGCACTTATCAGATCTTGGAGGATATGCTCTGCGCATGTGTTATAGACTTTGAAGGATCGTGGGATCAATTCTTGCCCCTTGCAGAGTTAGCCTAAAATAACAGCTACCAGTCGAGCATTCAGATGGCTCCTTATGAGGCATTATATGGTAGGCGGTGCCGGTCGCCAATTGGGTGGTTGGAACGGGAGGAGGCTCGGTTATTGGGTACAGATTTAGTACAGGATGCCTTGGACAAGCTCAAGATTATTCAGGATAGACTTCGCAAAGCTCAGTCCAGGCAGAAAAGTTATGCCGACCGTAAGGTTCGTGATGTTGCATTCATGGTCCGGGAGAGAGTATTGCTTCGGGTATCACCCATGAAGGGTGTGATGAGGTTCGGAAAGAAGGGCAAGTTGATCCCTAGGTATATCGGGCTTTTTGATATTCTTGAGAGAGTGGGGTGAGGTGGCTTACAGGCTTGCATTGCCACCGGGGTTATCATTAGTTCATCCGGTATTCCATGTGTCCATGCTTTGAAAGTATCACGTCGATCCGTCCCATGCGTTAGATTTCAGCTCTGTCCTGTTGGACAAGGATTTGACTTACGAGGAGGAGCCGGTGGCTATTCTAGCCCGGCAGGTTCGCCAGTTGAGATCAAAGAGTTACCCTTCAGTTCGAGTGTAGTGGAGAGGTCAGCCCATCGAGGCAGCTACTTGGGAGTCCGAGTCGGATATGCGGAGTAGATATCCACATCTTTTCACCGGCCCAGGTACTTTTCTATGTCCGTTCGAGGACGAACGATTGTTTTAGAGGTGTAGAATGTGATGACCCAAAAGGTCATCTTATGTTTTAAAACTCGATTATGCGCTCTTAAGCCTTAAAAATCTCATTTTTAACCTCTTTGATTTGCGTGCGCAGTCTGGGCATTTCTTTCGGAAATCGTTTATGTTAAAAATTGATAAAAATAAGAATTTTTACCTTAAAAGTTGATTTTAGTTGACTTCGGTCAATATTTTTGGTAAACGAGCCCGGATCCATGTTTTGACGGTTCCGGTGGGTCTGTATCGAATTATGAGACCTAGGCGTATGCCCGAAATCGAATTCGGAGGTCTCCTAGCTCAGGTTATGAATTTTTGATGAAATTTAAAAGTCTGAAAATTATTTATTTTTAAGAATTGAGTGATGTTTGGCATTGTTAGTACCGGGTCCATATTTAGGTTCCAAAATTCGATACAAGTTCATTATGATATTTAAAACTTGTCTGTGAAATTTGGTGAGAAACGGAGTTGATTTGACGTGATTCGGATGTCTAGTTGAGAATATAGGAATTTTAAAGTGTTCCTGAGAATTTCATTTGATTTGGTGCTAAATTCGTAGTTGTACGTGTTATTTTGGCGATTTGATCACGCGAGCAAGTTCGTATGATATTTTTAGACTTGTGTGCATGTTTGGTTTGGAGCCCCGAGGGCTCGGGTGAGTTTAGGATAGGTTACGGGATGCTTTGGACTTAAAAAATCTGGTATTTTTGTTGTATCTGGTGTCTGCTATGTTGTGCTTCGCGATCGCGTAGTCACTCTCGCTATCGCAAAGGGGAAACTGGGCTGGGGAGGATTTACTCTACACAAACGCGAGACCATAGTCGTGAATGCGGAGCATTGGGGAGAGTTGCTCTATGCGAGCGCGACCCGTCGAACGCGAACACGTAGCTTTAGCTAGGCTGGGCAGGGGACCTGGGAAAGCTCTATGCGAACGCGAGCCCCTTCACGCGAACGTGAAGGTAAGGCGGGTTAAACCTTCGCGAATGCGTAAAGCCATCCGCGATCGCGAGAGTCCTTAGGAGGCTCCTCTTCGCGAACGCGACGGTGTTCACGCGATCGCGATGAATACTGTCGCCCAACACTTAACAGAATCTAAAAACGGGAATTGGTCATTTATTTCATTTTCTCAAAAACCAAACAGACTAGAGGCGATTTTCAAGAGTTATTTTCTTCCCCAAAGTTTTGGTAACTGATTCTAAACCATTTTCTTTCAATTACCCATTACATTTCATGAATTATTAACCTAAAATCTAGAGTTTTCATGGTAGAATTTGGGTTTTGGGTAGAAACTAGGGATTTCAAAAATTTGAAAATTTAGACCTTAATTTGAGGTCGGACTCCAAAACCAATTATATATCCGGGATCAGACGTGAATAGGTAAGTGAATTTTGGTCCGAACATCGGATTTTGAGCAAGCGGGCTCGGGGTCGATTTTTGACTTTTTGGAGGAAAATTTGGGAAATTTATTTTATGCAATGTAATTGATTTCTTTAGCAATATTTGATATTATTGAGTCATTTTTGAATAGATACGAGCGGTTTGGATGTGAATTCTAAAGAAAAAGTTGTGATTGAGAATTAAGTGGTATTCAGAGCAAGGTAAGTGTTGTGTCTAATCCTGACTTGAGGGAATTAGGAACCTTAGATTATTTGGTATGTGAAATTCATGTGAGCGGCGTGTATGTGAGGTGACGAGTACTTATGCGCCGTCAATTTACCTGTTTTTCATTTTTTCTTATATTGTCTCTTTCCTATGCCTAATTGCTACGTGTTTATACTAGTGTTGTTAAATTGATCGTTCTTCTCATCTTTACAAATTTTCTCGTGATAATTGAGAATTTATTTCAAAGTTGAGATTGAT
This sequence comes from Nicotiana otophora, assembly GCA_000715115.1. Lineage (NCBI taxonomy): Eukaryota > Viridiplantae > Streptophyta > Magnoliopsida > Solanales > Solanaceae > Nicotiana > Nicotiana otophora. Next base: position 42,303 of record AWOL01S0004829.1, on the reverse strand, counting down.
ATTATGGAACCAAATGTTGAAGTAAGGCTTGTACTTGTTATTTTATCTCCCTGTTGTTATTTACGCATTGCATTATGGTAAGGGAGAGTGTTAATGCACGAAGGGTGATATCGTACCATATTGTGAGTGTTAATGCACGAAAGGTGATGTTGTGCCATATTGTGAGTGTTAATGCATGAAGGGTGATATCGTGCCATATTGTGAGTATTAACGCACGAAGGGTGATACCGTGCTATATTGTGAGTATAAAATCACAAAGGGTGATGTCGTGCCATGATATGAGAGTTAATGCACGAAGGGTGATACCGTGCCGTTTCTATTGATTTTTATGGTGAGATTGAGAGTAAAAGCACGAAGGGTGATGCCGTGTATTTTTCCTTTATTGTATTCACTATTCCTGTTGATCCATAGTATATTGACTATTCCAGTTATCATTCTGATGTAGTTCTTTATCTCGTATTTTCCCTCAGCATGTTTTCCGCTCCCGATATTCCTTGTCTAGCTCTTCATTACGATTATTTGTATATACACTATTAAATTGTACATGTTGATTTGTAGGGGTCTTGCCTTAGCCTCGTCACTACTTTCGTCGAGGTTAGGCTTAACACTTACATGGGGTCGGTTGTACTGATACCGCACTCTGCACTTTTTGTGCAGATTTTGGTACTTGCTTGGGTTGATCGAGATTTTGCTATTGGACTACTGTTCGGAGACTCAAGGTAAATCTGTCGGCGTTCACAGACCTTGAAATCCCCGTCTATCTTTTCTGTTCTACTGTTTCTTTCATTTAGACAGTTGTATTTCTTTCAGATTATTACTTGTAGTAAATTCTAGAATGCTCGTGAATTGTGACTCCAGATCGGGGTGGTAGTAATTAATATAGTTTTTTATATTATTCCGCACTTATTATATTTTATCTTAGCTAATTATTATTATTTACTGAATGAAAATAAGGATTTGGTTTAATAATTCTCTAATGTTGACTTGTCTAGCAAGTGAAATGTTAGGCGCAACCACAATCTCGACGGTGGAAATTCCGGATCGTGACATATGCAAATCTGAACTCATCGGACAGTAAGTCACTTGAGAAAACCATTTTATTTCGAAAAGGGAAAGTAAAAGGGATTCGTTTCGTTATTGAAATTTAAAGAGAAAAAACTGACTATAGATTAATTTATTCTCTACCTTTTATATTAAGCACTTGTGTCCTTGACTCCTTGTCATGAACTTTTTCTGTTCCTTTTTTCCCAAGTAAACTGATTCTTTGACTTTTAGTATGAAGAGAAAGTGCACTAAACTATTCCTGCTATGTTTACTAAGAACTTAGTAAAATAGCTAGGTCAAAGAACCAAAATGCTTGGCCCGAGATTTTAGAATCCAATAAAGGTAAATGCGTGTTTTTAACGCATTAATCTCTCACTTACAAATGAGAATTTTCATCAACTTGAAAGTGACAAATATGTAAAGATTTGTACTTGAAATTTTACCATGTCTACTTGTCTTCTCTCAAATGCTTTGAGCATGCATTAACCTCAAAAGTAAATAATCCTCCTAATAAGCAAAATAATAAGAAAATTTTATTAAATATCTTGAGTCTTTATGTGAGAGATTAATTAGTTATAACCAAATGAGGTAGCCAGTCCATTGGATAGGAAACTCTAAATTTCATTCACATTCACATTCACATAGCATTTTTATTGGACTTTAAACACGTAATGTGAACAATAAGGGACAAGTGAGATAAAAAGTGATAGACGTTTCGTATCACCTTCGTTTGGTCGAGTAGGAGGAACTGAATTTTTCCCTTTTGATACTGATACATAACACATTTAACTTTTATTTAACACTGTATCCAATATAATTTTGATTTTCATGACTAACTAGAGTTTCAACAAAACACTCGTTCAGCACTCCTAACTACTATAAGAGGATGTTTACTCATCAAAACGACCCGTTGTTTTTGATTGTTGAATCTCGTACATGTTAAGTACAACACAACTTGTTATGATTAGACCTGGGGCGTAGCCAACAGTACTTCGATAGGCCTGAGGATAAGAGGGAGGTGTACCATCTAAAGCTGAAAGTTTAGAACCGAAAGCAATTTGTGTAGCACAAAGTTTGCAACCAACCATGTTGGTCCGGCGGAATCAATCTAAAGTATATTTGGTTTGTGACAGAAGATGGCCAGAGTTTTGTTCCAGGCGGTGTCACGTGACACCACTTTGTCGAACTTTTTTTGTAATATGCATGTATAAAAAATAAATAAAATTAAAATATTAGATATAAATAAAAAAAGATGGCATCACTTACCGTTACTTTAATTTATTCATTTGTTTATTTTTTTAAATATTAACACCACTTGCGAAATTTTTTGCGTACCACCGGATTAGACCAACATTTTTTGGTAATTAATGATTAGACCAACATCTTTTTTTGGTAGACCAACATTACAAGCTTTTCTACTTGGAATACAAGATGAATATCCGTATATATATAAGAAGATGCAATATGTACATTTTTCAGAATGAGAAAGTTGGTCATCTGGATTCTGGTGGCCATGCAGCAAAAGGAGAGTAATGCAAACACAAACATACAGCTCATTTCCAAATTGTCATGCAAACCTCCTGAACAAAACTACAAGTCAGAGACAACAGAAAAGTTACCAGAATTAGCTTTTCTGTACACATTTTTTTTTGTATTTTTGACACATCAGAAGAAAAAAGAAAAAGACTAATTAGACCTTGAAAATCTGCCTCCCTAATCAATTCTACTGTTTGACCCTTTACATTTTTTCTGCAGCTGCTCTGTTGTCTTTACAAGAAAAAGAAAAAGAAAACTGCCTAGGTAGAATAAACTTTGGCTCCTCTTTTGTCATTTTCATTCCTTACTTCTCTTGGAAATTTTTACTTACAGTAAACTCTTTATCATAAAGGGTATTAATATAATGTTATAAATAATCAAAAAGCAACTCCTTTTTTATTTTTGTTACACTTTAAATTTGAAATGTATATGGAAAAAAATAGAAAATGCATGTTCAAGATTAATATTCTGGTGCAGTAGCTAGGACAATGGAGTTTGCTATGGAGAGATGCTTTTTAACTTTATCTTTAACGTGTGAGAAGAAAAAAGGAATGGTTTAAGACTCTGCATTACCCCAAATGTTCACAAAAATCAATTAAAATTATTTTGAAGTTAGAAAATAAAAAAAAGATTCTTTCTTGGAAGTGTTGCAGAGACTACTTTGGTTTCTTTTTCTCTGTCTGCCTTTTTCTTTCTTTCTTTCTTTCTTGTTTGCTTAGCATAAGCCATCTTCACATTTACATTATTTTTATATTTTTTCAGTTTTCTTCAAGAGGGTGTTTAGCATTTTGGGCTGTGTAGTATAATATCAACTTGGGGTGCAATTCTCTTTTGTTGCTTCTTCAGTGAAACACAAAAAAGCTCAAATCTTTACAAGATTATAGTAGAAACCACATTTTCTTAGTAGATTCTTGAATATGATCAGTGTGGGTTTTTGGGGATTGTGATATCTTGGGTCTTGTGGGAGTTGAGTCTTGTGCAGCATTGTGTGAAGGGACTTTGTTTAAGGTTTTGAGAGCTAAGTGAGTGAAGAAAAGAACAAGGAGAAGAAGAAGCAGAGGAATGGCAGGAGGTGGAGCAGCACCACCACCAAAACAAGATGATAATTTACCACATCCTGTGAAAGATCAGCTTCCTAATGTTTCTTACTGCATTACCAGTCCTCCTCCTTGGCGTCAGTTTCTCCTAACTTTCTTTCAAACACTTATCACTCTGTCTTTTCATGCATATTTTATAGAGTATTACTACATTGTTTTGCCAAAAACTGATTTTGTCTTAAAAGTATGTCCTATACATGTGATGATTGTCTCTGTAGAAAGCTTAGAATTAGTGGTTTGATTTCCAAATATTTACTTATTTCATTAGTTTAAGTTGCTAGCTGTTGTTTCAAGCTTAAATGTTAGTCTAATGCATGCTACTTTCTCCTACCCCTCTCCCATTTTTTTTGGGTTTTTTGTTTTTACTTCTTTTGTTGTGGGTTTCATTCATTTTTGTTTGATTAAGTGGACATGTTGATAACAACAATTGTAAAAGATATGTTGAATTTCTTGTTGCAGCTGAGGCCATATTACTTGGATTCCAACATTACATTGTTATGCTTGGCACAACTGTACTCATCCCTTCAACTCTGGTTCCCCAAATGGGGGGTGGAAAAGTAAGAATTACCATCACATTCTAGCTAGTTCTTGTTATAGTTTCTTTTTAGGGACCTGTGACTTTTATTAGCTCTCAACTTGGGTTCCAAATATTATGGTTGTAGTTTATTAGGGTCTAACTAATTAGGATCCATGTTTTTTTTACTGGTCAGGAAGAGAAAGCAAAGGTGATACAGACATTGCTCTTTGTTGCTGGTTTGAATACACTAACTCAGACTTTGTTTGGTACAAGACTACCTGCTGTTATTGGCGGCTCTTATACTTTTGTGCCAACAACACTTTCGATTGTCTTGGCTGGTCGATACAGTGATGTTTTGAGCCCTCAGGAGGTTAGTGGATTAGAGTCTGTTTTCAATTTGCTGCATTCTTTCTGATGTTGATATGATAATTTAGTTGGCCTTTTCTTTTACATATAAACAGAAATTTGAGAAGATAATGCGAGGGATTCAGGGTGCCATGATTGTAGCTTCAACTCTTCAAATTGTTATTGGCTTTAGTGGCCTATGGAGGAATGTGACGAGGTAAGTTAAATGATCAGCTAAAGATCATAATAATAACCTGTGAATATAGTATTTGTTTAATAAAAATGATTAAAAGCTGATTATGATAAATAATTCTTGACAGAAGGTTAACTAATTAGCCCTATTTCCATTTCAAATTTCAGGTTCATCAGCCCACTCTCCGCAATTCCATTGGTAGCTCTATCAGGATTTGGATTATACGAATTTGGTTTCCCTCTGGTAATCTATTTGTGTCATATCTGTAGAAATTAGCTTCTGTCTGAAATGATAAGCTCGTCCATCGTGGTAACTGCTTTTGTTTTTACCTATAGGTGGCAAAATGTGTGGAGATTGGATTGCCACAGCTTATCGTTCTCTTAATCTTTTCACAGGTGGATTTAGCCACAACTCTCCTAGATGCTTGTTATTTCCTATTATATCTTTTCTAGTTCAATTTATGGACTTAGGAAAAAAATGCTCTCAATCTGACTTTTACAAGTTCAACCAACATATTAACAAATATTTCTGCTTGTGTATGCAGTACATACCCCATATGATGAAAGGAGATAGGCATGTCTTTGATCGGTTTGCTGTTATATTCTCTGTTGTGATTGTATGGGTGTATGCTCACATTCTCACTGTCGCTGGAACTTACAAAAATTCACCAATAAAGACTCAGCTTAGCTGTAGAACTGATCGTGCTGGAATTATCAGTGGATCTCCATGGTAAGGGTAGTTCATTCTCTTGATTTATCAAAATAAAGTCTAGACTGAAGTTTGCAAAGACACATGATTGTCAGATATGCCTCACAAAATGTAAAAGCATGTGATGTAAGCAGTAGGAAAAAGAGGTATGCGGTTAACTATGAACTGTAAATTGAACATTCTACTCATATATCTTGGACAGGATTAGAGTTCCATATCCATTTCAATGGGGAGCTCCCACATTTGATGCTGGAGAAGCATTTGCAATGATGGCGGCTTCGTTTGTTGCTCTTGTTGAGGTTAGTTAATTTCTACACAAGTATTGCTCACAAGGTTATGGTCCCATCTGATTTTGATGGAGTTGCCTTCTCTTCCGTGTAGTTGAAGTTTACTTATTCGCTACTTGAAAACATGCCTAACTAATACAAGTTTCCGTCGTGTTTTGACTGTCAACAGTCTACTGGTACCTTCTTTGCCGTGTCAAGGTATGCCAGTGCAACTCCTATACCTCCTTCTGTCCTTAGCCGTGGTGTCGGTTGGCAGGTAAATCCACTAAATCACCAATGTGGAAATTCTTACAGTAAAGATCGTGACCTGTTAGTAATAAAAAGAATCAATCTTTTACAATCTCCTCATACAGCTTAAAGTTCAAATATCATCTTATATTTACATATGTTATTTAAATGAAATCAGTTTAATGAAACGTTCCTTTGCTGGAAGAATGTCATCCCAATTTCCCTATCAATTCAAGGTGTTAATTGCCAACGGTTCTAAGATTAGTTTTCTTTGTCTTCTTTAAGGGTGTGGGCATATTGTTCTCAGGAATTTTTGGAACTGGAAATGGCTCATCTGTATCTCCGTAAGGCTCTTGTCAAGCTCTACCAAAGATGAAATTTTTGCCAGTAGTGTTCAAGCAATGTCCTTATCCTCATATCAAAGAACCTTACTTATTTTCCTTTCTATTCAATAGGGAAAATGCTGGCCTGCTGGCATTAACCCGTGTTGGGAGCAGGAGAGTGGTTCAAATATCTGCTGGTTTCATGATCTTCTTCTCGATTCTTGGTAAGTTGTTTGCTGCATGTAACTATTTAGCTCAGATTAATTCTTGGAAATACGAAAAATATTTCATGGTTAAACTTGTGTTGATCCAGGGAAATTCGGAGCTGTCTTTGCGTCAATCCCTGCACCAATAGTTGCAGCATTGTATTGTCTCTTCTTTGCCTATGTTGGTATGTATTATCAATTAATGTCTTTTTGGTATATTCCCAGGACAATTAGAAACATGATAGTGTTTGCAGGTTCAGCTGGTCTAAGTTTTCTGCAGTTCTGCAACTTAAACAGCTTTAGAACAAAGTTCATTCTAGGATTCTCAGTTTTCATGGGCTTATCCATTCCACAGTACTTCAATGAATATACAGCAATAAATGGATATGGTCCTGTTCATACTAGAGCTAGATGGGTAAGTAATCCGTCCAATCCTTTCCCATATTACTACATCAAAATTACTTATACGAAAAGGGTCAAAATACCACCTCTCCACGATACCAAATATTATAATCTTAACACCCATTATAAGTTAGGGCCATTCATGTCCTTGACGTTAGCAAATTGACCCAAATGGAGCTCCAGCATGGCCCCTAACTGAACTATATCGGAGGATAACTTCTAGACCACCAAAGTCAAATATAAGACAATTTGCTATACTGGAGCTACGTTAATATCAAAGACAAATATAAGATGATTTGCTTATAACAAGGGTATGAATGATCTCAAAGCATAAGAGGGGGTTGAAATTAAGATATTTTGTTTAGTAATGGCCTAAATGAGTTGTTGCATTTTGTTCTTTCTACCAGTTCAATGACATGATCAATGTGCCCTTCTCGTCGGAACCATTTGTTGCTGGTTTATTGGCATTGTTCCTAGATGTATCACTGCATAAAAAAGACGCTGCAACACGGAAGGATAGAGGCATGCCATGGTGGGATAAGTTCAAGTCATTTAAGACAGATACAAGAAGTGAAGAGTTTTACTCATTGCCCTTCAATCTCAACAAGTTTTTTCCCTCTGTATGATTGAAAGGGATAGATAGATAATCCAAACTTTATTATAGTCCCCTCAATAGCTCATTGTGGGTATGAATATATTAACCAAACCAATTTCTGCTGCCCTGAATTTTCTGTAACTCTGGGAAAGATTAAGCATCAGTCTAGCTGAGTGACTTGTTTACTCTTGTTAGAGGTAATGTAGCTGGATCTTGATACAAGTATATTGATTTAATCAATTAAAAGTCCTACGAAAAAAACATCATTTTGTTACAACTAGTTGGCGCGTTGCACCCCTTTTTTTTACATCAGTTTCTGGTTTGTCCTATATCCTCTTATTTTCTACAAACTTTGCTCCCTAATCTCTTCATTTCCTTACAATATTGTAAGTTCTTTTTGTTTTGTTTGGAATGAGCAATGAGTGGATTAAGGGGGAAGTGCACAGTTAGCCACTAATTAAAGATGTATTTACTCTTTAGCCACAGTTTAAAATGTATTTACTCTTTAGCCAGTACTTAATAAATTTTTATCTGCCCGGACGAAAATATCCATGTGCTAGACATGTGTGCTATATAATATTAAGGACATGGTGTCCTTAACTTCATGGATATTATGTAAATATTGAGGACAAAGTGTCCTTTATTTGCACCTTCTTCCGTTGTTAAACTTTAGGACATAGTGTCCTTAACTTTATGAGTGTTGTGTAAATATTAAGGACATGGTGTCCTTAATTTCATGAATGCTGTGTAAATATTAAGGACAAGGTGTCCTGTATTTGCACCTTCCGTTGTTAAACTTTAGGACATATTGTCCTTAACTCCATATGTACAGTGTAAATGTTAAGGACATGACGTCCTTAACTTTATGTGTGCAGTGTAAATGTTAAGGACACCATGTCCTCAATATTTACACAGCACTAATGAAGAAAGGGTAAAAACGTCTTTTCGCATTAATTTTAATAAATTAGTGGCTATTTTTGCTCAGCATTAAAAATATTGGATAAAAACTAAATATCATATTAAACATTGGCTATCCCACACCATTTCTACGTGGATTAAGTAGAGTTAAGTTAACAAACATATGGATCTAGGATGTTGGTTATGCTTGTGATTAACAAGATGGGCTTATTATGTATGGTATTTATTTGGACTTCTTTCTCGTTTGGCCTTCTAAGTTTGGAATAATGATGCTCAACGACCGCCACTTCTCTTTTTTCTTTTTGGTCCATTCTAATTCCTTTACGGGTAAATTAATTGGGATTTTTACCTATCTATACCATATATGAAACTTATTTACCCTCTCTAATCAAGTTTTAACTTAATTATATGATTATATATAATTTACTAATTATATACAAATTAGTTTTAAATGACTATCCCTTGATTGTAGCCTTTTAATTTAGTCAATCACTAACAATTCCTTTCTTACCCAGACAAACCCCAATCACAGTTCTTTCTAAAGAATTTTTCTCTTTCTCTCTTTGAAATCAACCATTTTTCTATGCCGATTTTACAAGATTTTTTCTTCTAAAGCTCATAATTTTCTGTAACAATGGCGAAGAAAAGGATTAATTTTATCATGACTGGAGTTTGGAGCTTTTATGGGCTTTCCCTTTTCTTGTTGGCGTTCCGATGGCAGCTAGCAACAGATGGATGTTAATTATTAAGAAAAGGGCAAGATATACCCTTCTACTTTTAAATATTATTTATATTTAACCTCTGTTATACTTTGGGAGCAAAATTACCCATGTCGTTACAATTCTTATCAAATTTGCCCCTATCTCTAACTGAGATCCACTGTGGCAATGACTCGGCTATTAAAATTCCACGTGGACTGACACTTAGGTGAGGTGGATGCCATGTGGCATGTCACCATACCACACTAACCTTAATTATTTTACCCACTCTCCTAACTGACATTGAGATCCATCTATTAAATAATCAGCAAAACTAAATCTAAAAACAATCCAAAAAATCCCAAATATCAAGAAGTTTCAAGACAGAATCATATGAGTTGATTCATAAAAGCTACCAAAACAAATTTTAAAAACAAAAGTACCCCAAATCAGATATATCATGCAAAAATCTGACTGTGGAAAAAAATAAGGTAAACAATGAAAGAACGGTAAAATCTCCATATGTTGGGTAGGATTCATGTTCCCAACTAAGAGAACTCCTCATCTGAAGCACACATAATATCTTAGTTTATCAAAATATCCAATCTTGCAAATGTTATATGTTAGAATTTTAAGTGAATTTGTGTGTTCATATGAATTGAGAAAAGTCTGGTTCTTTAGACCCTTCTCATAGTGTGAGTTAGAGCGTGACTTTTGGGAGCTTCATTTAGCTTGAAGGATTGCATCAAGTTGGAGAAGATGGGTCCATGGCAAAGGCAGATTTAAGCAATCACGAATTCACTACAGACCCATTTGGGTATTCTTCAAGCTTTTCCAAATAGTCCAATGGTGATTTTAGTTTTTCTTTAACTACATTTTTCCAAATCAGTAAACGATTCTAAAAAAGGAAAAATGGGAAGAACTAGAGAAAGTATTGTCCTACTGGGGAAGGGAATAAAATAAGGTTAGGCTGGGGAGGTGGCATGTGACGTAGCGTCCTCCACCTCACCCAAATGTCAACCCACATGAAATTTTAATCTCTAAGTCATTACCACAGTGGACCTCCGTTAGAGATAGGGGTATATTTGATAACAATTGTAATGACAGGGGTATTTTTGTTCCCAAAGTATAATAGAGGACAAATATAAATAATATTTAAAAGTAGAGGGGTATATTTGACCCTTTTCCTTAATTATTTGGCTCGATATTCGAACTAAAATTGTCAATCAATAAATTTTGAAGGTGTTTGACTGTCCATCATTGACAACCATTAAAAAGCTTCGAAACTTTGAATTCGAATTCGGATTTTTAAAAAATATTTTTTATTTGGATTGAGTTTATTGCACACGATTGAGAATATTCTATGGAGTTTATATCTCGATTTTGAGGATATTTGGTGAAGATTTGATTTGATTTTGGCTGGATTTTCAGATTTAAATTCGAAGAAGAAGAAGAAGACATGACAGACAATACACATATAAAATTGTATTAAAGTTGTAAAATAGTTGTATAAAATTTGTATGAAAATTGTATTTAGTTGTAGTTTATTTGTAGTTGTATTTTTGTTTTGAATGCTGTATGAAAGTTGGAAATTAGTTGTATACTATATGAGTCGTTGTATGAAATTTGTATTTAAGTTATAATACTATCTTTTTACATAAAATTATTAATATATATCAAAATTGTATTAAGAGAAAGTCTTGATTGAAATTTCAAAGAGGAAAAAGCTTACACCACATACAAAATATATACAAATCATATATAATATATATACAAAAGATATATTGCATAAAATTTGTATGAAAATTATATTTAAGTTGTATGATGTTATAGTTATATTTAACTAGATAAGAATGATGTATGGAAATTGTAGATAATTTATAAATAAGTTGTATAATGTATAATTAGTTGTATGAAATTTGTTTTTAGTATGTATGTTGTTGTAGATATATCAAATTTGTATTAAATTTATACGAAATTTATTTTTAATTTGTATTACCATACATTATTCTTTTCTTACTCGATTTGTTAAAGAAAGAAAAGTAGAGAATAAATTCCAAATTAATTCATGTGCACCGATTCATATTTGTTGTAGCAGCAATAGTGACTGATAATGACAATTCATAAGTAACTGATTTGATTGCACATGCTAAATTAACTATTAGAGTAAAGTTTTTTTTAATTTTTTTTAGAGTTGCACTGCAATATGTTACTTCGATTTTGCTATTCCGATTCTTGATGATGGCCCTGAAGTTGAAAACGATGGAAGTGACGACCTGCCGTTGACATAACTTGAATATGAAGAACTGATATTGGTTTCTATTTAGGAGGGAGGCGGCAAAGAGGGAAAAGAGTTGCCCTAATCATGGCTTAAAATAAGTAATACACAAATGGAAGGAGTCTTATTGAAAGAGTAGTGGAGAGAAAATAATAAAAAAATATAACTAAATCCCCTAATTTAAGGCACTAATAATGAATTGTGTATAATTTATAAGTAATCCTTGTTTAAGGTAGGTAATATACAAAATTAGAATAATTAATAAGTTTCAAATATTGTATAGGAAAAAAAAACTAATAATACATTTTGTATAGCAGAAAATGTATGTAGTCGAAAAAATTACTAAATCATATTTTAATCCAAAATCAGTACTCATCGAGATAAACGAATATTGATTATAGCGATACTCTGACTCGCTAATTTAAAATCTCAAATTCGCTTGCGAATCAATGGATTTGAATTGTGGCTGAGAATAGCATTAGGAAGGTGTTGTTTAAACCAAATAATTGCCTATCTGAAAATGTCTTTGGTTAGACTTGGACAAAATAATAAGTGCATAAGTTGGTGCTTTCCTTATCCATGGGAATCAAAGTATATAAGACATCATGATATTTTCTTTGGTGATAGAAGATCTAATTGCAGAAAGAATTAAAACTAAAGTTGACCTATATTCTTGATTATCAATTAAGAAGCCTTTATCAATAGGAGTGAGTTCTTTTTCTTGTGAAATTAGAACAAAACAATTTTTTTCTTATTGTCTTAGGTATATAATTTGAAATTCAAATATAGATAATATAGTTTTGTATCTTTCTCTATCTCCCGAACAACTATTTTAGCTAAAAATTCATGTTGGGTCGGATTCAAATGAATCTTTCAAAAATCTGTAAGAATCTCTTTATCTATTTTTAGAAAATTAGAAGATAAGAACAAAAGACAAAGAATGAAGTAAAATAATAAAGTTCTTGTTAGCCAATCTTTATTACAATAATGAATAATTAAACAATAAACTTTCTGAAACAAAAACAGAAAGTTAGTAGCAATAGAATGTCAAAATAATATCTGAAAATAATTTCGAAATAAATCGAGCCCACTGAATGCACAGTGTGTCCTTAAGAAAATTATTTCCCTCAAGTACCTCAGGTGCTGGAATATTATCCTTCCAGGATAGAACGATTTAACTCACCAGTGTATTGGTACCAAAAATTCTAAAGAACTGCAAACCACTCAATGGTTATAAAACACACTGAAAACTTTTATACATAAGAATAAGAAGAAGAGATCAGAAAATTTCGGAGATCAAGTCATATTTATAGCCATTTTCTGGCATTGTTTCTGAAAAGGTTTGCAACCTTTCAGAAATAGCCATGACTGTTGGAATAGGTGAGAATATTTTTCGTTTGAAATATTCTGGGAAAAAGGATTTAAAAATAATCCGGGAAAGAAACGGATTAAATAATTGAAAGAAATTTTGTCCAAAAAGATTAATCAATCAATTAATCTTTGACCGAAGCCGAAGCCGAACGAGCGACGACGACGCGAGGCTTACTTTCTTTCCAACCCATTTAACACCAAAAGAAGTGCTTTCTCAATATAAGCACATTCACTTTTCTTTCTATCACCAATGAGGGACACTTTTTCTTTCCAAAGCAAAACGGAGCTCACTTTCCCTCTACTTTCTTCTCTCCATTTCCCATTCACCAATCTTTCAATCCTAACAATCCCCCATATGAATGGGGAATGGCTATAAGACAAAGGAATGCACAGATGAGTGTGTGATTTACATGCAATGATTAATTGGATATGGATAAGTAGGTTTTCCTTTAAACTTTCCGTAGTGAACTTATATTGGATATACTCGGTCAATCGGTAGATTTGATATCTTTGAACCATCAAGCTTGTTGTATACCTAGAAAACATAAGTCACACAATCAACTGTCACGACCCGAAATTCCCCCCTTCGGACAGTGATGGCGCCTAACATTTCACTTGCCAGGCAAGCCAACGTTAGAATAATATTAACTAATTTTTAAATAATTTTTAAATTACTAATAAATAAAGAAACAAATGCGGAAGCAAAGTTTGAAATATAGTAAGATAATCCATAAAAACAACGGTGTCTAAATACCATCCCAGAATTTAGTGTCACAAGTGCACGAACTTCTAGAATAAATACAAATAAAGGTGTGAATAAAATAAAGCTTCTTGGAAATAACCACACAGTTAAAGTAAAAATAGACGGGGACTTCAGAACTGCGGACACCGTGCAGTTATACCTCAAGTCTCCTCTGGTAGCTGAAATCCGAGCAAATCTACGGTACACCGCCGGGACCAACTCCAAAATCTGCACAAAAAATGCAGAGTGTAGTATCAGTA